>AFIV01000494.1:0-144049 GCA_000223765.2 Zymoseptoria ardabiliae STIR04_1.1.2 | reverse complement strand
AATAATGCGAGAAAGAAGAAATCGCTAAGTAAAGGACCTCTTTACTAGAATTAACCGGATATAATACGATAATAAAGCCTAGATTAATAGGAAGGAGTTAGCTATCGCTATAGCAATAATAACTAGGCGAATTTAGGAATTAAGAAGAGATAGAAATAAAGCGGCGTTAGTACTCGGTAGAAACAGAGGAAACGGTAACCTTAGTAAATAGTTAGCTATACTCTTTTTCCCTTAATAAGGTTTTTTAACGAGGTAGTAGGAAATAGCGTTTAATAGGAGTTATCGGTTAATTACATAGGATTTAACACACTCGTCTAGTAGGAGTGTTAAATATTGAACACGTGTTTAGGTCCGACATCGGTACCATATCTGTATTTAGTTAAGACCATGGCCCACTATGTAGATCAACAATCTATGGCTCATGACTTTCAACACCGAACAACCGCTCCCATAGGCGCCTAGGTCCTGGACGCATCTGGGTGGGCACGTTCAATCCTTGCCGTAAGGGTCAATGGCATGATGTTCAGAAACCGGGTCAGTTCAACCCTGGACATGGCGGTGTCGGCTTCGGTCGATTGAATCTCTCATTCACTCTGCGATGGGCGTATAAAGCATCCCTCACCACACCTGTCCCGCGACCTCTTCCTTCATCTTCCCCAAGAAGCACACGACACAAACCATGCAGCTCTCCAACCTCTACGCTATCCTCTTCATGGCCCTGCCCGCCGTCGCAGACGATGTCGAAGGCGTAAGTCCTCTCAACACCTTCTCACCTCCCCATTACTCACTAACAACCATCCGTAGAAATGCAGACTCGTCCAAGGAACAAACGGCCTCTGTGACATCGTGTTCGAAGGCAAACCTCAAATCTGGCACTGCTACGCGGTAGGCATTCCTTTGCTTCTCGCACGACTGCTTTCGGTGAATTTCGCTGACATTTCTGCTTTCTTCCCCCGAACAGCCCTATCCGTGCCCGCATAATGGCGGGAGATGCGAGTTGTATGATGCGGTGTACCCGTGGGCGGATTGTCTGCCTGATGACTCTCGTCCGCACCATCGAGGAGGAGGAGGGTCGCCACCGGTGGGAGAGCAGTGATTAGGTACAGCATGCTGATGGTCGTGAGACGGGCACTCGTGTGTGCGGGAGAGGTGGGAGAGATGGGAGAGGTGGGAGAGATTGGAGGGATGGGATGATTGGAAAGTTGATATCTCGTTTCTCGAGCAAGGCTGCACACCCCAGGCTACTTGCAGGCGACTCTTGTACCTTCATCGCCCCGTTCGAATCGCACCAGGTAACGTGGACTCCGTTGGCTCAGATCGGACACTGTGTGTCGGAAAATGGAAGTGCTGGTGGTCGCTGCCTTGCTTCCGCGTAGACACATATACCTTTTGGAACACTCCCAGCAGTTTGAAAACATCATCAGGTGCTGAAGCGAGTTATCAGAGCCAGCGACCGGGTCTTGAGGGTGCGCTGGTGGTAGTTCCAGCGACGATGGCCTCACCGGAAACGTCGAGGGTCGGTATCTGATTGGCGACGGTGTGGTCGGAGTCCTTTCTGCGTGAGCTCTACTCACGAGCTCTACTAACGAGTCGAAGATCTGAACCGGTAAATGTTCAGCGGAAGGCAACCGAATTGGCCCAGCTATGCCGTCCAAGAAAGGCAACGGGTGGCTTGCAAAAGCATCGAACAGCGCCCACTGCCTCGCGAGGCGTTGGATCTCCATTCTCTGGCACGGAACACACTCCACCGAGCCACCGGACGTCGACACATGCGGTGCAGTTTGAGCGGGATGACGGAAGCTCATGGCGTTGGTGGGTCATCGACGCATCGTAGTCAAGGTATCGAAGATCTGCGAAATAAGCTTTATAGTCCGGTCGCGCTAGCGAGTAGCTTCCGAAGTTCTGCCGACAAACGCGACCTCCAAAGATTCCGTCACCAATTCCACAATGCAGTTCCCACGCTCGAACGACCACACACACCAGTACGACATTGATACTACGAGAACTGGCATGCATTCCGAGTGATACCAATCCTCATCAGCCAGCCATGAAGTGAACAGCATTTCTCAGAATCACAGCATCAAGATCCGAACATGGCTCCGTTCTACCCCATTTACATCCGCCGCAGCGATGGGAAGCTTGCCATTACCGCACATTCCCGGAAGGAGACGAATGAGCCCACGGCCGAGCAACTGGATCAGCAACCCGATAAGAACGGCATCAGTGACTACTACCGACAAGTACAACCAGACGAGCCTAAACATCTCGACTGGCGAAGAAAGATTGGTGGGATGCTGGCGAGAGAGCTCCGGTATAAGGACAAGAGTGCAGGTGAGTGGATGAAGAAGGAGCTGGGCTTCGAGAACGCAATACTGACACACTGCAATCACAGATAGTAGCTACATCCTCGCTACCTTTCCGGAGAACTATCGACTGTACGAACATGTCAAGAGAAAAGAGGTCGACGGAAAGCTGGAGATCAAGAGCAAGACACACGCAGCGGGTGGGAATGATCGACAAGATGCATATCTGTATGGGCACCCTCAAGGAAGGAAGAAACGCTATCGCAGCCCGGCAGACTTCTTCGCGCATGTGTTATGGCTGGCAACAGATGAGAGTGGTGATCCAGACAACTGCAGCTGTAAGATCTGCTCGCCGGAGGATCTGGAGAGTCTTGGGATAAAGCCGAAACCTGTTGAAGCGCCGAAACCAGCACAACAACCGGTGTCTCGACCGACAAGTACCCAACCTCCGAAGCCAGCAGTCAAACAGGAGTCGTCCGTCACTCATCGACCGCAAGCACAAGTACAAGTACCACAGTCTCAATCGCAACGACCAACACCCGCACCACTACCTCCCAAACAAAGCGAAGACCAATTCATCGACAGCCAGTACAACGCCTTCATGTACCGCCCCGGCGAGCTGGTCTGGTTCCAACGCGGCTCAGTCTCCTGGGGTCTTGGAGCCATCCTCCGACGATGGTACAACCCACCAAGTTCAAGCAACAAACACTACTCGATACAACCATTGACATATCCACCCTTCGACTACCCACCTCGCTACCCTCGAAAAGTCACCCAATCCGACGAAGCCGCAATCCGCCCCTGGCTCGCCTGGTCCGTTCCCAAATTCACCCACGATAGCATCAACCAACTCCCCCATCCACCCACCTACGAAAACGCCGACTGGCGTGGCCTGCTCGAAAAGCGCTACGGCCCCGGCGACCCTGAAGTTGATGGCTCTATCCTAGCCGCCAAAATGGTCGACGCATCTTACACCCTCATCCCTCCCATCTCACCCTCAAGCCAACCCCCCGGCCTCTACCTCGGCTGCGAAAAAGTCTGGCTGGGCGATCCCTTACGCTTACATCAAGGTTCTGGCACCGACATCCTCGTCCTCCACGCCATCCTCTCCTCCTCCAACCCGTCCCAACCCCCCACCCTCCAAGGCGACATCTACACCCTCCTCACAACCAAACACTCCGACCCCTCCCTCCCCACCCCGGCCTCCCTCAACGCAAACCCCCACCTCCCCACCCGCCTGACCTCCGACCTCGCCTTCCGCAATGCCCGCTCCATCCCCGCCCGGCACATCGCATCATACTGGTCTCTCCGCCACGCTCGGGCGACGGTCTCCCTCTCCGGTGTGAAAGGCCGCTGGTACGAAGCTAGTCGCATCCTGCCAAACGTCCTCGAAGCGTCGAAGTGGGAAGAGGCCCAGCGGAAAGGGGAGATTGGCGAGGCGAGTTTGTGGATGAATGGAAGGGGAGATTGTGTTAATAGTAATCGCGCGGAGGGCATGCCCGTGTTGCCGAGAGTGGATGTGCAGAGGGGAACGAGAGGGGAGGCGTTTGGGAGGAGTTTACCAGAGGGAGTGAGGTTCTGGGAAGGGGTGAAGGTTCCTAGTGAAGGGGAGGAGAGGGGTGGAGATGGTGGTGGTGGGGAAGTGGGCATTGATCCGAGGTTCGATACGGCGGAGGGTGGAGGTGGAGGTGGAAGTGGGTTTGAGGAATTGATGGATCTCGATGGTGGTGGTGGTGGTGATGCTGGGGATCATGCTCCCGCCAACAGTGGGAATGGAAGCGGTGGAGGCGGTGGAGGAGGGTATTACTAGTACCTCCAAGTATGCAAGCCACATCGAACCGCGGCTGCTGCATGTAGCGTGAAGCAGCAGCAATGATGAATACACAGCTCACTTTTCATCTTGATTGCATCCTCCTCCGTCCATTTTCCCACCATTGTTTCAAAAGAACAACGAAACGACCAAGCCGATCGGATGGTTCTTAACTAGGTTCATGAAATACATGTGTGGTACATGTGTAGTAATAGAGTAGTACAGTAAATGTACAAAGTCACAAGTAAAATATACAATAATCCAATAACACAAGGTATCTTCCTCTCCATCCCTCCGCTCACTCACTCGACCAAGAAAAACTCCGCCCGCTTTCAACGCGAATCCAATACCCAAAATGATCCACAATACTTTTCCATCAAATTCACATCGCCGTCCCAACCCCCACCTCCAAACTCCCGTTTTGTCCATGCTTCCTCATCGGCAATTCCTCCCTTCCAATTACAACCCTACTGCCGATCCCACCATTCCCACCATTCCCACCATTCACCCCCTCCCCTTTCCCCTCCGTCCCCACCACACCACCCTCCCTCGAAACAGAAGCATGCTCCACCTCCTCCCCCCTCCGATTCACCACCTTGCCCTCTTCAAACACACTCCCCACCACCGGTTGCGTGCCACTCAACTTCGCCCCTTCTCGCAATGGATCCGTGCTCTTTGCCCGATGTCCAACGATCTCTCCGCCCACCCTCCCCTCCTCCAAACTCGTCCCCTCGTGCCAGAAATGCATCTCCACCCCCCTCTCCCCCTTGGTGCCATCAATCACCCACTCCCGATCCCTCTCCAGCGTAGGAGGATGAACCCACGTCTGCTCACTCCTCTCCACCCCCTTCTCATCGATCCACTCCCTCGCATCCCCTTCCGTACCTTCAAACCTCCTCGCGGTGAATACAGCGGGTATGATCGGGCGTGAAGGCACAGTTGTCCTCTTCTCCTCCTCCTCCCTCCTCGCTGTGTCGGCCTTCGCGTGTGTAACAACAGCCCTCGGATCAAAGTTCCTCACCGCCTCCGCGATCGCGCGGTTGAGTCCCTCCGCCACGGCTCTCCCACCGGGAATCTCCTCCACTCCCAACTCTCTCAACCCGACCTTTCCATCCGCGCCGGGGACTTGCACGTAATGTCTCGCGGGGAGAACCTCAAATTCCAACACCGGCAAGACGCGGTGGTAGATGTCGTGGGTGTGAATCTCTCGTGTGATTTCTTGGGTGACGATTTCGTGCACTTTGGGTTGTACGACTTCGTGTACCGCGGCGGGTGCGTAGGAGGTGTGAGTGGTCGTGTCGACGGTGTTGGAGATGTCGATTTCGGAGGGTAAACGGGCGAGGGTCTTCAATTGCTCGGGCGCAGATGGGTCGGCGAGGTGTGCGAATTCGGGACCTAGAGCGGGAGGCGTGGGAGGGGAGGCGGGGGAGTTGTCGTGGGTGAGGTCTCGTGGTTGATGGTCTTGTTCGGGCGCGCGAGATCGGATGGGAGGATCAGCTTTGGCGTTGAGGGTGTATTCCTTTGGTTGGTATTGCTGACCTCGGAGCGGGAGGTCTTTGCTGTTGCCATTGGCGTGGGCATGTTTCTCGTCTCTGCTCGGACGAGGGATTTCGGGCAGAGCTTTTTGTTCGGCTTCGCTGACTTTGCGACTGTGACGCTTCTCGCGAGTGCGACTGAGAGCGCGGCGGAGGAAGCCCATTGATCCTGTGTGATGGCTGTCGGCTGGTTCGGGTGATGAATTGCTCCCTGCGACGGAGCGCAAGTCTTCGAGACTTCTCTTGTGGGTTAGAGATCGACGCGGCTCCAATTCGGGAGATGTCTCGAAATGGCGAGTATGCGCGTCGAAGGATCGGCGGGTGTCGTATGCTGCTGGGCTGCGACCTGCAGGCTCGGGCGCGACGAGACGAATGGTCGAGGGAGGAGTGTGGTGGTCAATGTTCCAGGTAGCGACAGATTCGGAGTAAGGATCGTTCTGTGGTCCGAAGAGAGTGGCCGCGGCTGGGACAGGGACTGGTTTTCTGCGGATCTCTACGCTTTGCGGTCGTCCGGTATGGTCGATACTGGTACGATGTGAGAATTTGGGGTCGTTTCTGGGGTCGATGATGGAAGGTGTTTTCGATATTGACGTCATATGATTGAGGTCCAGGGATTGATGTCTCGGACGGGGATGATGGTTGTATTGAGGAGGAGATTGATGGTGTGGTCTGAGAGGGAGCGGGCCGTTCTGAAGACGGTCCGAGTCTGACTCTGGCGGAGAGATTGAATCTTGCCGCAGGTCGTTGGCAAGGATGGGCGGTGGTGGAGATGAGACGAAGGGATAGGGCTGCGTCGTCACGGGTTGAGATGCCGAGTGTGATGAGAGCGAACGGGCTGATGATTAAGACAAGAATCCGACGGTCAGCCTTAGCACGAGGACATGATTCAGAGACACAAGGTGTGCACTGTATCCAAGCTCCGTTTCGGGGATGGCCTGGGAAGAAGATGAAGATGTTGTGAAGTCTATGAGAAGGGCCAGGCTGTCTGTCGGAGGGCGATGAGATCAGGCAGAGTGAGGTTGAGTGCGTATTGAGTGCGACCAAGGTAGAAATGGGAGAGCAAAGAGAAGTTCGTATTACATTTACCGTGTCGGCGGACATCGCTCCAGATGGCGCGCAGAGAGCGCTGTGAAGATTTCCTCCGCACGTGCCTTTCCCGTGGAGGTGGAGGGCGGTCATGATGATGGTGATGGTGTCGAGTGGCGGAAGTGGAGGAGGATTCCGGTCGGGGTACGCGAGAGGTGGCGGAGGTGGCGGAGGTGGAGGTGGAGACATGGGCTACGGCTGGAGTTGTCGCGTTGTTGTGCTGGGACGTTCGAGACGGCATGTCGTGGAATGGACGGACTGGGTGAGAGGTGATGGTGGGTTGTGGTCGTGACGAGACGAGACGGGAAGCATTTACCCCATTGCGGACAGAGTCGCAGAGTCGTCCTTTCGTCCTTTCCGTGCTCAGTCGAGCCGGCGGGAAGACATGACACAGGATGGCGCGGGGGGTTGATGATCACGGACACGGCAGGAAGACGCGTTGGAGTTGCGTCATTCTTGCTCTCTCATCATACCGTGAACCTCTCTGCTCTGCATCATCCTTCTCGTATGGCTGAGAGTCTCGGACGACCAAGAACTGGCCACGTGTGTGCTGTGCTGTATACCTACAGTAGTGTCATCTCCCGGCCGGCGAATCACGGCACTTGACGCCAACATGTGATCCTCACAGCCATGTGTGATGCTCAGATCAGATGTCGATATTATTTCCCATGAGTTCGGGTTGGTTGCGATCGGCGAGATGACGCACTCGGAAGGAGAGCTCCAAGATCATAGACCCTCCATTCAGCCACCCGGGGATGGCTCCGGTTGTGGCCAAGATTCTCGACCCGTTCAGCCTGGGATGTGTAAAACCTGCGTTGGTATTATCCGGACGCCTCTTGGACGCCTCAGGACATGCAGGGCGTGTGAGAGGACTGATGTACAGTGAGATGGATTGGAAGAAGTGAGGTTGATGGAGTGGGTTCTATATCCACGCTACAAGGATTCATTTCCAAGATCCAGGCAAGGGCCCCGGTCGTCTTCGTC
Source organism: Zymoseptoria ardabiliae STIR04_1.1.2 (assembly GCA_000223765.2). NCBI lineage: Eukaryota > Fungi > Ascomycota > Dothideomycetes > Mycosphaerellales > Mycosphaerellaceae > Zymoseptoria > Zymoseptoria ardabiliae. The sequence continues at coordinate 136,331 of AFIV01000494.1, read as the reverse complement.
ATGGGAGATCGAATGGTTCGCATCCTGAAGACTCCTCTCACATCTTGGTGAGCTTATCGACGTGTCTTCACTCCATGACTTACTGGATAGAATGAGTTCATCTAATCTATCGACCCGAATACCTGGCAGTGGGTTGAAGAAGGTGGGCAAATGATCGTCAGCACAGAGAAACCCCTCCAATATTGTCGGGGCCCGATATGTTGACGCCATCCCGCCATGCTTTCTCGCTTCTGACAAACACCCAAAACCTCATTGCAAACCAATCCGCCGCGGCGTGCTCTCGTTCATATGCATCTTCCCGTCTGCAGCCCTTACTTTGCGACGACAGAGTTCATCCTAGCGAAGCCGTCTGCCGGTCTTGGATCTCCACCGCCAACTCGGAACAAAGCTCGGCCAGCATCATGGGGAAGGAAGCCTTTTTCTCCGAGACCAGCCTACGAGCAGTCTTCCCCGGTACGTGGCGGACCAAAGAGAATCCCTCTACCACACAAAGCTTGGTCGACAACCCGACGAAACTTGGTTCGTCTCCAACGCTACGACATCATCCCGCAGACGGCATTTGCATTCTGTGCAGACACGTCGGTGAGGAGCAAGCCTGCCACGGCACACGGGCATCTCCTACAGAACCATTCCAAACCTGCACCTGCACATGCACGTGCACATGCACATGTCTTGATCGTCCATCGACGTCCAGACCAACGGTGGCTGAGTTGCGGTACACGGTAACTCCGAGGCGTAGAAGCAGTGGAGGGGAGGGAACGGCTGAGACGCTTGTTCTCATATGCCTGGCTCCACTCTTCCTTCCCATTGTTGACTAACTCGGCTGCATCATAGACAAACCAAGACCAGACGAAGGCAGGCGCGGTAAGCTGCCAACATGAAAGTCCAATTGCGTCGAGACATAGGTCAGTGACCCACGTCATGACAATCCAAGCTGAGGTAGTGGCTACATCACCGCAAGACGCAAGAGAGAGAGGTCGGGTAGGTAAGGTAGGTACTACATATACCTCTTCTCCCATTCATGCTCCCCTCTTCCCCTCCATCATCACATCAACATCATCACAATACCGGATATCCTACTCAATCAGTACCGATACCACCTATCACCAATACCTACACCCCTTCAAAACAACATCACAATGGATCAGGCCAAGCAAGCAGTTAAGGGCTTCATGTCCAAGGCTGGTCATCACGACACCACCGTCCACGAGACCGTCGCCCCGGTATGCTTGTGCTTGTGTTCATCTCACTCGGGCACATCCACTGACAACTCATTCTCCAGGCCGTCAAGCATGAGACCATCACCAAGAAGGAGCATGAGAACGTGACTACTGCCGTGGACCAGGAGATCCACCAGGTATGTGACATCGCCATCATCTCACTCATGCAGCAGTCCACTGACATTTCACCCTGCAGGACCACTACCACACCTCCGTCCAGCCCATCGCCGATAAGGAGGTCCTTCCCGAGACACACCACCACAATGTCGTTCCCGTCGAGCACCGTTCGTTCGAGCATGATAACTCCAAGGAGAACGAGCGCCGCCTGGCAGAGGAGCGTGCTCAGTTCAAGGACACCACCACCCGTGTTGAGGCAGACAAGACCCGCTCCGCTGGCGCCGCCGTCTCTGGCGAGCACATCCACCACGTATGCGCATCGAAGTCTCCCAGCATCCACAACACCTACTGACATCCCTCCCAGCACGTCCACGAGACCATCCAGCCTGTTATGAACAAGCAGACCATCGAGCCTCACGTCGTGCACACCACCGTCCCAATCCACGAGGTCCACCACAACGCGGCTCAGCACCACGCCACCTCCGAGCTCCCACCAGTCTCCATGTCCGAGTACAAGAAGCAGGGTGGTGTTCTCACCGGCCGTGAGGAGCGCTACGACGGATTTGAGGGTGAGCCTCGCTCGGTTGGAGGCGCCGCTCTCGGCACACACACTTCCACCTCTGGCACACACGGAAACCACTCCTCCACCACTGGCACTTCCGGCCTGGCTGGCACATCTGGCATTGCTGGCACCCACGGCTCTTCCACACATGAGAAGCCATCGCTCAAGGACAAGCTCAACCCAAAGACCGACGCCGACCGTGACGGCAAGGTTGGCATCATGGACTAGACGTCTCATGATACCGAACCGTCCACTTTGAGTTCCGCATTGCAGCCACAACCGTTCTTGACTCGCGTTCCTACTTTGGTTTCTTCCCCGCCTTCCACTCCTTCTCCCGCACCGGCACCTCTTCAGCACCAGCCCACTCAGCACTTCGATCAACAGCCGCAAACACCACAACGGGCAGCATCTCCTCCGCCTGCTCCAGTCGCCCGGGTCCCAACTTCGCCCAGCCCAGGTCCGTTGATGAAGACTCCCACGATCCCGCTTTCACATCACTCTGGTCTGCCGTACGCCCCGCCAACGCCGGCTCCAACTCCGCCAGCTCAAGCCACCCCGCAATCTCCACCGGCGCCAGTTCCAGTCTCTCCAGTCGCCGCCCCGCCATCACCACCTCCATCTCTTCCGGGTAGCACGCCTGGCCTTGACTTGATGCGGCCGAAGACTTACATCTCGCAACATACCTACTCTCGTGCCCACCCAGCTGGCTCGAGACCCACCACACCGAGCCCGCTGAGGCAGGGCGAGAGCGCGAGTGGAAATGACAAGCCGTTGCCGGAGACGCCGAAGAATTGAAGAAGGAACTGAAACCAAGGACGATGAATGGGAACGAATAATAAGTGTGCTGCTCTCAGGAAGGATGGGTGGACGGATGTTTCGATGATGTTTCCAAACTATACCACGATTTTTGTGTTATTACCTAGCGTAGCAGCGTGATTATAATGGCGAATACCTATTATTTTGATTAAAATGTTCTTCTTATTTGTTCTTTATCCGAAGTAGCTCGAGTAGAGTAGAAGGGTTCGTCTTATTTGCTCGCAGTATAAAATTATACCGACGAGTGTTATATTCGGATAGAGGTAGTAGTAGGGCTCTTATTTTTTTTAGAGGCCGGGCGGTTACTCTAGCGTCGCAACAAACGTTGATGTTTTCTCCTCTGGGGCACTTCTGTACTTTCGGTTTGTATCGTAGGGATCGTATAAATTGTCGGAGGATTTGTGAGATTGATGGGATTGTATAAAGCTAGACGAGCCGACACTCCGTTTTCCGTTCAAACTACCGCTAAGCTTAGTAGTTTTCGCCGGAGTACTACGTTTACTTAAATACCTAGGTAGTTAGGCCGAAGGCTTTCCCATATTACGCGACTATAAGTATCGTAATACCGACTTTTTTATTCTAGAGGGAGACCCCCTTAGACCCCCCCTTACCTACCTTACCGGCGGCTCGAAATATACTTGTAAGCTAATTAAACCTCATCTGGTTTTTCTAAACTAGTCTAGTAATCGGGCCTTCGGCCCAAATATTTCTCCGCTAGTTCTAGCCGGAAGTCCATCTCCAAGTCCGCAAGTCCGCATCAAAGTCGCATCAGCAAAGTCGCATCTCGAATCCACCACCCACCATCACAAAAGACACACATCGCCATGGCCACCACACTCTTCAACGCCATGCTACGCCTCCCATCAGTAACCCGCAGCTGCATCACCGCATTCCTCCCCCCGACGACGACGACGACGACGACGAGCACATTCCCGCGCATCACCGCCCGATCCTTCTCCACCACCCCAACACGATCCGCGACCTACAACCAAGTCCTCCGAGGCTGTCGCGTCGAGCAACGCGCGCGAAAACCCACGTCGCCTGCGCTGGTCAACCGACCGGAGATGAAAGGCGTGTGTCTACGAGTGGGAACCACGAAGCCGAAGAAGCCGAATTCGGGAGAGCGGAAGGTGGCGAGGGTGAGGTTGAGTAGTGGGAGGGTGGTGACGGCGTATATTCCTGGTGAAGGTATGGGATGGAACATCGGAAGAGCAAACGGGTATCAGCTTGGGGACATTTGTGCTGACCGGGGGGGTGAGGAATGTGATTTAGGTCACAATGTGCAGCAGCATTCGGTCGTGCTGGTGCGTGGAGGACGATCGCAGGATTGTCCCGGTGTGAAATATCACCTCGTGCGAGGCGCGATGGATTTGGTATGTTTTGGGGCGATGGTGATGGGGAGTGTTTACTGAGGTCCACACACACGCGATGCTGATGAGTGCGATGCAGGGCGGTGTGGGGAATCGGGTTACGAGTCGCTCGAAGTATGGCACCAAGAAACCCAAGACGGCTTGAGGAGTGAATACGATGAAGGGATGGACTCCTGCGTTCCTTCTGCTGATGGGGAGGATGGATGTGCGACGATGCAATGGCAGGATGGTAGGAGATCATCGTGTCGACCATGGTTCGCGCTGTCCTGGAGGATCCTGCAAGATCTTGGCGACGTTTTTGCACCGCTTCGCAGGCTTGCTGTGAGAACTGGATTCGGTGAAGAGCAGGAAGCCATTGGATCCGGTCAAGAATGTCTGACTCGATCATCGACACCAGCCCAGCGATCGTAAGGACACAGATCCTACGCCAAGCGAGCCCATTCCTACGAGCTGGGCATGGGGCTGATTTCTATGTAACGCTCACCGCGCAGGAAATGATCATCGCACAAAGCTGCACATACTCGTATTCAAGACTCCGCCCGTCGACCATGGTTCGACAGAAGACTCGACGGCTGTATTTATAGCCACTCTTCGTAGGTCATGTGTAACATTGATGTTCCCTTCCACCATTCAGCTCACGTCTTGGCTCGAGGCATATAAAGGTGGTCGACAGACTGGACAACTGACGACCAACCATCGAGACGAACAGCGACCAGACCAACAACAAACACATCACCACCAAGCAAAACACTCAACGACCTCACAATGCTCTCCACCCTCACCCTCCTCCTCGCCACCACGGCATCCCTCACGTACGCCCTCCCCTCCCCTCCCCATCCCCATCCCACCTTCCAACTAACCCACCTCCCCACCAGCACCGCGTCATGCCCCTCCCCCTCCCCACCCGCAGGAGAATGCCACCCCTCCACCACCACCCTCCTCAACCCAACCTGCACTCCCTGGACCGGCATCTGCCCCTTGATCCTCGGCGACGGCCGTGGTTCCAGCGGTGACTTCGAATTGTGCGCCGGAGGATGGTGTCGTCCCGGTGGTGACGAGGTATAGGGGGTGTACGACGGATTGTGGGCCGGTGACGTGTCCGACGCTGACGGTTACGAGGACGACGATGGAGGGGGGGGGGTGTTGTGAGGGGTGAGAGGGGAGGGGAGGGGAGGGGTGAGGATGGGTGGGGGTGAGGAGGTGAGGAGGTGAGGAGATGGGTGGAGTGAGGATGGGTGGTTTGATGCTGCGGACTCCAGTGGGAATGGTGATTTCTTTTGTGGGCTTTCCGGCGAGTTTTGGATCTTGGTGATGGATCCTTGAAAAGACGGGAGATGCGTTTTGAGTAGTTTTGGTATGAGATTTTTTTTTTTTTTTTTTTTTTTTAATCGTGTCAAGGCTTTCAAGCGACCCAGTTGGGCCTGCCCGGGGCGACGATTTGGTGATATGTACGATTTGGTGATTATGTATTCTTCGCATCCACGTGCGCTGTATGTTTCCCAGCTCGGAAATGCTGCAATCAGATCCCCGTGGCAAGGTGAGACATTGGTTGTCAGAAAGCTTCTACTTCCGAGATGTTTTTCAAGGTCCAACTCAGAACACAGAACGTGCGCTTAAACGCTCCTCAACCCACGTGTTGACAGTGTGTTTGTGAGTCGGCCACCTTTCGTGTTATGGTGCTTCCCCGGGCTGGCTATTCTTTGTTTGTCGTCCTTACCACGACCAACCCTAAGACCTCAAGGTAACCCTAAGCACATTGAGCTCGGGCAACTCGGGGCGATGAAGGAACAAACTTTAGCCGGCACGCACGCTACCCCAGCTACCCCACAACCTTATTGGAGCTATGTGGACCCTCGTCCTCGTCTTCCTCCACCTCCACCTCCTCCTCCTCCTCCCCCCTCAGCAGCTTAAGGTACACAAACGCGTCCCTCTCGGCCGTCGGACCTGCAGAAACCCCGCGCGTATCCTGGACAAGTACTCCGGAGACCTCACTCTTCGTACCGCGCCTCACCTCTCCTGTCTCCTTCACTCACTCATCATATCCTTTCTGCCCCGTTGTGGGCTCAGAGGTACCTGATCGCGTTTACATCTTCTGAAAGATTTCATCTGCAGAGCCGCACGCTGTCGTGTGTGTGAGATTGTGATCCATTCGAGACTGCATACATACGGGCTACAGCATAGAGATCGGATACCCGCGGTCCAGCGTGTGTTGCACGGCACCTCGAGGTGCGCAGTTGTGCATCAGCGGGGAGTCGCACATACCCGTCCTCGGTCTTCACTCGTGGCAGAGACTCCAGCTTCACCACCACCGTTTGTGCAGGTCTGAGCGTTCTATCAGCTGCGTCGAGCTTCGAGCTTCCGCCGCTCAGCCAACCCTCAATCACACCACACCACTCACCAAGACCCATGATAACCACTACCTCCAGGCAGTGAAACCATGTGGCCTGCTTGTCGGCCGCTCCGGCCATACTGCGGTTCAGCAACTTCCCTGCGCAGTCGCAAGACCTCACTTCCTCACCTCCTCGGAGCCCTTACCCGGACTCGATTGCTCTACTCCTCGCCGAAATGGAGACAAGAGGCTTCAGCGGACACAGCAGGCAAAGCAGCTTCATTCACGCCTCCACCACCAGATCCGATCACTCCGCCTGCGAAAGAGGACGTCAAGGCGATCCCATACAGTGAGCTGACGATTGGTGTTCCACTGGAAGTCCGCACGGGTGAGAAGCGAGTGGCCATTACGCCTCAGAATGCGGCATTGCTTCTGAAGAAGGGTTTCAAGGCGGTGCTGGTCGAGCATGGAGCTGGATTTCAGGCGCAATTCCCGGCGCACGATTACGAGGCGGCGGGAGCTACCTTGGTCAATGCTAGTCGAGTCTGGTGAGTGGTGATGCAGAGACCACACGCTATACCAGATCGACAGCTAACACATCCTCCTCAGGTACGACAGCAACATTGTCCTCAAAGTCCGGCCACCTCGACTCCGCAGCACGACCCTCTCGCCCAATAACTTCATTCAAGGTTTCCGGGAAGGTGGAGTACTGATCAGTATCCTCCAGCCGAATATTGACAAGAACAAGAAGATTGTCGATGTGATGGCGGAGAAGAAGCTCACATCTTTCGCCATGGATATGATTCCTCGCATCACTCGCGCGCAGTCGTTTGATGTGTTGTCATCGATGGCGAATATTGCTGGATACAAAGCTGTGTTGGAAGCGAGCAATCACTTTGGTCGATACTTGACTGGCCAGACTACCGCGGCAGGAAAAGTGCCGCCTTGTAAGGTATTGGTCATCGGAGCGGGAGTGGCGGGTCTGAGTGCCATTGCTACGGCCAGGAGGATGGGTGCTATAGTTCGAGGATTCGACACGAGATCTGCGGCGCGGGAGCAAGTCCAGTCGTTGGGTGCGGAGTTCATCGAAGTTGAGATGGAGGAAGATGGATCTGGAGGTGGAGGATACGCCAAGGTCATGTCAAAGGAGTTCATCGAAGCGGAGATGAAGCTGTTCATGGAGCAGTGCAAAGAGGTCGACATTGTCATCACGACTGCATTGATTCCTGGCAAGCCGGCGCCGACCTTGATCACCGAAGAGATGGTCAATGCGATGAAGCCGGGCTCTGTGATTGTCGATCTCGCGGCTGAAGCAGGTGGCAACGTCGAGTCCACAGTTCCGAACGAGGTCGTCTCCGTGGGTGGAGTCACAGTCATTGGATACACCGACTTTCCCTCTCGACTCCCAACCCAGGCCTCGACACTCTACTCCAACAACATCACCAAATACCTCCTCTCAATGTCTCCCAAGGAGGGACACTTTGGCATCGATCTCAACGACGAAGTTGTACGCCGATCAATCGTCACCCACAACGGAGAGGTCATCCCTCCGCTCCCACCTCTCGCTCCTCCAGCTCCAGCCGCCGAACCCGCCGAGATCGTCAAAGAAGAAGTCGTTGCTCTCACTCCCTGGCAAAAGGCCACTCGCGAAGTCGCTACCATCACAGGCGGCATGACTACCGCACTCGCTCTCGGCAAATTGACCGGCCCGATCTTCATGGGCAACCTTTTCACCTTCTCGCTCGCCGGTCTGATCGGCTATCGTGTCGTGTGGGGCGTGGCACCAGCCCTTCACTCCCCTCTCATGTCTGTCACCAACGCCATCAGCGGTATGGTCGGTATTGGAGGATTCTTCATCATGGGCGGCGGCTACCTACCTCAGACCATCCCTCAAGTCCTCGGCGCTGCTTCCGTTCTCCTCGCATTCGTCAACGTCTCCGGCGGATTCGTCATCACAAAGCGCATGCTCGACATGTTCCGTCGTCCTACCGATCCTCCTGAATACCCATGGCTCTACGCAGTCCCAGGAGTCCTCTTCGGCGGAGGCTTCCTCGCTGCATCCGCAACAGGAATGGCTGGCATCGTCCAAGCCGGATACCTCGCTAGCTCTCTTCTCTGCATCGGCTCTCTCACCGGCCTCGCATCCCAAGCCACTGCACGAACGGGTAATCTTCTAGGAATCCTCGGCGTCTCATCCGGTGTGCTGGCCTCCCTCGCGGCAGTCGGCTTCTCCCCAGAGACCCTCATTCAATGCCTCACAGTGGCAGGCGTTGGATCCGCCATTGGAGCCCTCCTCGGCCGACGCATCACCCCCACCGAACTGCCCCAAATGGTCGCAGCTCTCCACTCCGTTGTCGGCCTCGCCGCAGTCCTCACCTCCATCGGCTCCGTCATGGCCGGCCTCGCCCACGCCGACATGCTACACCTCGTGACCGGCTACCTCGGCGTCCTCATCGGCGGCGTAACCTTCACAGGCTCCATCGTCGCCTTCCTCAAACTCTCCGGTAAAATGTCCTCCCGCCCCGTGCGTCTGCCCGGCGGCTCCCCCCTCGTCAACTCCACCCTCATGACAGCCAACATGGCCACCTTCGCCGGCTTCCTCGCTTTCGCCCCTGGCGCCCCCGCCATCGCCGCCACCTGTCTCGGCGTCAACACCGCCCTCTCCTTCGCCAAGGGCTACACCACCACCGCAGCCATCGGCGGCGCCGACATGCCTGTTGTCATCACCGTGCTGAACGCTTACTCGGGTTTCGCCCTTGTGGCCGAAGGTTTCATGCTCAACTCCCCCATCCTCACGACCGTCGGCTCGCTCATCGGCGTCAGCGGCAGTATCCTTTCCTACATCATGTGCGTCGCCATGAACCGTTCCCTCACCAACGTCCTCTTCGGCGGCATCGCCGCTCCAGCACCCACATCCTCCACCGAAGTCGTCGGCGAAATGACCAAGACGAGCGTCGAAGAGACGGTGGAAATGCTCCGCAACGCGCAGAACGTGGTGATTGTCGTCGGGTACGGAATGGCGGTCGCGAAAGCACAGTATCCAATCGCGGAGATCGTGTCGACGTTGCGGGCACAGGGGGTGAATGTCAAGTTTGCGATTCATCCGGTCGCCGGGCGTATGCCGGGGCAGTGCAATGTGTTGCTTGCGGAGGCGAGTGTGCCGTATGATGTGGTGTTGGAGATGGATGAGATCAATGAGGAGGGGTTTGATGGTGAGTCTTGCCAACTGCGGCCTTTGCTTCGACCCGGGAGCAGCGCATACTGACATTTGATTCATAGACGTCGACCTCACCCTCGTCATCGGCGCCAACGATACCGTCAACCCCATCGCCCTGCAACCCGACAGTCCCATCGCCGGCATGCCCATCATCGACGCGTACAAGAGTAAGCAGGTCATTGTCATGAAGCGGGGCATGGGAAGTGGGTATGCGGATCTGGTGAATCCGATGTTCTGTAAGTCGCTCCGTCTCCGAGTTTTGCTTGAGAAAAAAAGACGCCATCGCTGACTTGCCGTGATAGATGCGGAGAACACAAAGATGTTGTTCGGCGATGCGAAGACGAGTTGTGATGCGATCAAGGCGGCGTTGGATGCTGCGTCGAAGTAGAGGTGCTGTTGCATGTTGGATATGGAGAGGGAGGGAAGTACTCCGTACAGCGAGGGATAGACTCTTGCATACAGAGACCGCTTGGATAGCATGGTAAACGGGCTCGTGTCCAGGCTCGGAAGATTCCACGTAGGCGCAGAGGACAGTGAACTAGGTGTAAGCGTCGGCAGTCAAGCCTCGCTACCGACCGTTATCTGCCTTACTCTGGGGCATTATTTGCTGTCAACGTACGCACGTCGAAAGTGTTAGCGATACTCCTATAGGGCGTATCGTGATTCGGCTACGAAAGCCGACGAAAGAGGCAGCGCGATGCGATGTGGAGGGAGGAGGCTGGGAGACGATGGTTGCCGGATGCCTACTCCCTTTCACATAAACCATGTCATCTGACCTCTATACATCCATGGTGTTCTTCTCCGAACCAATCGAGACTGTGGCTTCATTCTTGCCCGGGATCGTGTCCGACCCGGCGTATTCAACTCCCTCCAGGACAGTATCGTCGAAAATCGGTTCTTCCAGAAGTGTCTCCTGCGCGGGGAAGAAAAAAGACAACGCGACATATACGATCGCGGCGCTCGCGAGGCCATAGATGTATGACATGTCGTAGATGTGGACCACGGCCATGGGCAGCGAGATGCTAGAATTCACGGCTTGTGCGAGACTGGGGAGAACGTCAGTGGAACGATACCCTGCGCTCACTCAGTGAGAAGCCCGACTCACCCGGGAAGATTCGGCGTCACGCTGACGAGGAACGCCACCGCGGCACGCCAGTTGAATCCGTGGTGGTAGCGATATCTCGCGTCGCGTCGGTAGAGACTTGGAACGTCCAACTTCTTGCGCTTGGTCAACCAATAGTCTGAAGCTGTGATGGCGGATATGGGGGCGAGAAAGATGGCCAGACCGCCCATGAAGGTGAGGAGGGAACTGGCACTGTCCACGATTTTCCAGGGAACCTGAGATGCAATGTTAGCCATGACGATCCGCACCGAAGGACGATGTAATGTGATCTCGGCGTACCATCAGCCAGCCCGCGGTTATCGTCGCGAAGATCGCGCCGCGACTGAAGGAAGAAGTTAGCAGCGGCTAATTCCGAGTGATAGTGAGAGAGCCGGCATACCGTATGTTGATGTACTTTGGGAATAGATTGAGCATATCGTTCGCGTAAGAGATGACATTGGCCGACAAGTTGGTGCCTATCTGAGCAATTACCCAGCAAAAGCCCACGAAGAAGGCGCCACCTAGGTATCTGTCAGCAAGATTCCCTCCGGACTTGAGAGAAGGGTGGAGTGGTTGATTTGTGTGTGCTCAAGTCGACCCTCCGCCCCCCACTTATACTCACAACGACCTGAGGGTCCGTCCCATTTGCTCGCGAGCGCTACCGGATCCCAGATGTATTCGCCATACACGACCTTAGCAGCGCTACAACAGATGATCCCGTAGGAGCCCAGGATGAGACCAATCATTGGGAGGAGCAGACCCTGCCAGTAGACTCCTCTGGATGACTTGAGGTATCGTGTGAAGTCGGGAACGTTGGTGGCCATCGTCTGAGATGTCAATCAGTACATCTCGAGGGCCAGGATGCATGCTGCTCCTGCTTACCGCCCAACCCGACGCAACAGACATCATCGAATAAAGAGTCAGCCAAGATCGTGCCGAGCCGTCGACTTCATATGCTTGATTCCAGATCTCGCCGCAGCCGCCAGCCTTCGCACACATGGCGATGACAGTCGCCGTGCTTACGGTCAAGGTCACAACGACCTTGAAAACGAAGAACCACTTCAGTTTGTGGGGAGCGATGAGTAATATCGGGAATTGGACACTCCAAAAGATGAAGTGCGACAACATCTGTTGCGTCGTGATGCCAGCGGATGCCGGGAGATGATTTGGAATATGCAGATAGCTGGGCCAGATTGCGCGAATCATCTGTGTCATGGCCGTCGAGCCGGTCCAGGTTTGGATTGCGTGCCAGAAAAGCGCCGTGCACATCCTCGTCACCACCGCAAAGCGAGCGAAGTAGAACCCGAAGCTGGCTCGCACGGCGACAGGGAAAGGGACATGATAGTGTGCTCCAATGGCGCCGTTGAGGACCAAAGGGATCGCAGTGATGGACAGTCCGAATATGATAGATATGATGGCCTCCCGCCAGGTCAGTCCCACCGCAAGGATCGCTGCTGGAGCCTGCCAGCCTTGAGCGTTCATGGCATCGGACACCCAGAATCAAAATATCGTCCAGCTCGACCACGTTCGCCGCTCCAGAGGGGTAGGATCGCCGTCAATGTTAGACCATCGGTCCTTGTCTGCGAATCTTCATGTCTGTCAGTGTTGTTGACATGTCCGTGTGGTCCGAGGCGGGACTAACGATGAGTTCTGCTTGGGCAGAATCCATCCTGAGCGCTCGGTCTTGGGTATCAAGTTGGCTTTTGTAGCATTCAGACGCCCACGGAGAGAAGCCGCCATGTCGAAGAGCTGTCAGTTGTATGGTTCCGGATGGAGTGAGTGATCAAATGATCCAGGTTCCCGGATACCAGTATCTATACTCGTGCGTCTTGCCCGAGGCTACAAAGGTGGCATGCCATCGATATCAGCGTCCATCAGACAATCAGCACCGCAGGGTTTCCGGCCACAAAGATCCTTCGCATCGGGCGCATTGCCTTATCAAAGTTTCGAACAACCATGTGGGAGACCTGTGAAGAAGCCGTCGTTGCAGCGCAGAAGTGTGTGGAGCAACGCGGGAGATATGATCCCTGCAGATTGTTATCGTCAGATCGCATTGATTGTCGAACCAACAGCCTAGTCGGAAGAGCGTGGAGCGATATCTATCGGACGGGAAGCATGTTCCGGTGCCAAACAGGGCAGGTGAACTGATGGGGATTTTGTATTCAAGAATCGTGGTGGAGTCGCACGCCAATGCCCATCGACTCCTCGTAACGTCTTGATGTTTGCTGATCGTGAGGCGAGCCATGAGATTGCTCATACTCCGTTTGATCAGGTGATATCAATGGCGGACAATGGGATGTGTGCACGATAGGGACGGGAGGTCAACTGTACCCATTGGTGGGCGGGCAGAGAAGGTCTGTGCGAGGCCGACATCACGTCTCCGCAGATGATAAGGTACCCTCAGCCATTTCTCCACAACCCATGGAGTCCCCAGTTGGCATAACGTCCCGGGATCTCGGGGCTTGGTAAGTAAAGACTCATCGCTGCGAACATCTAGCGCGAGCAGTGTCTTGCATCGTTCTTTTCCTCGTCTGCGCACCCGAACACTTTCATAACCTCATCTCTTCGTGGCCGTCGGAGCAGTCACGTTTCCTCACCAGCAGTTCGAACAGCAGCCAGTCATGGAGCTCCCATGCGCGAGGCCGTACCCGTACCAATTCAATCCGGAATCGACCGCATTGATCATCATCGACATGCAACGAGACTTTGTCGATCTCAATGGCTTCGGCATGATTCAATGCGGCAACGATGAGCTCTTCAAGAAGGTCCGCGACATCGTCCCCAAGACACAAAGTGCTCTTGCAGCAGCTCGAAAACTCGGTCTCCATGTCGTTCACACCCGAGAAGGCCACCGACCGGACCTGTCAGACTTGCCGCCATCCAAGAGGCTACGACAAATCTCTTCTCCTTCTGGCAAACACACCATGACAATAGGAGATCAAGGCGCCATGGGACGACTGCTGGTTCGCGGAGAATATGGTCACGACATCGTCGACGAGCTCAAACCTTCCCCCGGCGAAGTGGTCATCGACAAGCCTGGAAAGGGTTCTTTCTGGGACACCACTCTCCATCGTGCGCTGCTCGCTCGTGGTATCACACATTTGCTCTTCGCGGGCGTGACAACGGAGTGCTGTGTCAACACGACCGTGCGGGAAGCAGCAGACCGAGGTTTCGAGACGTGCGTGCTTGCGGATTGTACCGATGGTTTCGACGCTTCTTTCTACAGCAGCACATTAGATATGCTGTGCTCGTACGACGGCCTGTTCGGTTTCGTGGGTTCCTCGGAAGAGCTGCTCAAACTCGTACCTCTGCAAAGTGAAGAAGTAGAGAAGGACTCGGCGAGCTTCAGCGGAGACATTTCCCTGGAAGGACTTCGTAAGCAATACAGCAGTGGCCAAGCACGACCGACCGATGTCATCAAAGAGATCATTTCCCGCATTGAAGAATACAAAATCAAAGATCCAGCAGTCTGGATATCACTCCAGTCTCCTGAGCAACTCCTGGAGAGCGCGCGGGCTGTTGAAGAAAAATTCGCAGGCAGACCTTGGCCGGAATTGTACGGCGTGCCGTTTGGTGTCAAAGATACCATTGACGTTGCTGGTATTCCTACCACTGCGGCATGTGAGGCATACGCATACATCCCCGAACAGCACGCCACAGTCGTGAAGGCACTACTCGAGGCAGGAGGCATCTTCGTGGGCAAGACGAATCTCGACCAGCTTGCCACCGGTCTGTCCGGATGTCGGTCGCCCTATGGCACGCCACGAAGTGTATTTGGCAAGGACAGGATTTCTGGCGGCTCTTCCTCTGGATCCGCGGTTGCTGTTGCCGCGGGACTGGTTTCATTCGCTCTGGGTACCGATACCGCGGGCTCCGGCAGAATACCAGCCAGCTTCAATGGTATTACCGGCTTCAAACCGACCAAGGGGACCCTGAGCGCACGTGGCCTTGTACCTGCCTGCGCTTCTTTGGATTGTATCACAGTACTCAGTAGCACCGTCGAGGAGTCTCGCAAGGTCTGGCTGGCCTTGGACAAAGGCCAAGACCCAGCCGACCCACACGCCAAACCACAGCAGTCCCTCGCCCTCTGGCACGCCGACTTCCGCGGGGTCAAGACCGGAGGCTTCACGTTCGGCGTTCCCCCTCCAGCTGCGCTCGAGAAGTGCACGGAAGTTTACCGCGCACTCTTCGCCGCCGCCGTGGAACGTCTCAAGCGCGCCGGTGGCTCTGCCAAAGAGATCCCTTGGACTCCCTTCGAAGGCGCCACGAATCTCCTGTACGACGCCTCTCTCGTTCACGAGCGTATCGCCTGCATCGGTCACGAATTCCTCACCGAACATCTCGATTCCCTACATCCCGTCACCAAAACTCTATACTCGACCGCGCTCAACAGCACCCTCCAGCCATGGGACGTCTTCAGAGACCTACAACTACGGGCGGAATTCACCCGTGACGCCGCGGCGGTGTTCAGGGACACGATCGATGTGCTTCTGGTGCCCACCACCACGTCCCATCCGACGGTGCGGGAGATGGAGGCCGATCCGTTGGCTCTGAATGCCAAGCTGGGATACTTTACGCATTTCGGGAATGTTCTCGATCTCTGTGGCGTGGCGTTGCCGGCGAGCGAGTATTATGAGAGTGAAGCTGAAGAGGGTGAGCGACTGCCATTCGGCGTGACGATTCTGGGAGCGGCGGGTATGGATGGGAAAGTCTTCGATATTGCGAGGGAGTTCGAGCGGACGGCGTGAGATCTGGCTTGTTCTGAGCAGCTGGATTGAAGTTGAGCAGTCGTACCGTACCTGCACGCCCAACGAGGTGTCCTGCCTAGTGACTGAACGCTTGCGTACTCGCCGTGAGTTGTGGTGATACGAGAGGCGCCTCTTGGAGCAGGGCATCCATGATAATGTTGTGTTATTTGAATCTGTAAACGCTTCACCGCAGGGTCCCGATCTCTTTCAACTAGCACAATGAGGCTGGTCAGAGACAGGTCGAGCCCGGTATCCATGACGACGACGCGGCGAGAAGCCGTCTCATGCTCCTCGGCGGCGATGAGCCCTCGAATGTCGATGCTCTTAAAGCTGTGTAGCATCGCATGCCCGCTGCATTTCTTTTCCGACATTCAAGAGTCAGAGGCACAGCTTCCAGGAGCTCGATTTTAACTCAACGAGGGTATTGGTATTGGTATTGCGGCGGCGGAGGCCGCGGTGGAGGTAACCTCAGCATACCACGGCTGCGGCAACGGGACGACTTGACATCCACGGGGCCTGGGGAGCTGTTGGACCGGAGCCGGCGCCCCATGGACTGGTCGAGGCAATGCGCTCCTTTGCTGAGGCGACTCGTCAACCACGACAATCTCTGGCGGAATGGCTCGCGTGACAGACCCATGGATCGATCAGGCATGTGATGGCGGGCGGCAGCGCTGCTCGACGCATACTGGACGGGTGCAATTTGAGGGTGAACGAGACAGTGCTGCACTGACTGTTCGCGGCGAGGATAGGGTGCCGTACAGGGGTGGCGTTCTTGTTCGATGCTCTGCTGCACCTCTGCTGCTTGGGAAATGTTTCGCGTGCTACAATGCGTGGCTGAGCAAGGTAGTCGCCGCTCGGGACACGGCCGTGGCTCTCCCAACTCGGTGCGTCTCGAGAGAGATCTACCGTCGCAGTGGGCCAAGCAGGGCTGAAACGCTGGCTGGGCTGGCTGTGCATTTGCGGCTGGCCATGCATTAACCGACGAGCAGCAGCGGACGTCCTCTGAGGCTCTTGATCCATCTTGCGGCGCTTGTTACGAGTCTTATCTTCCGACATCATCAGACTAGAAGGACTATACTCACGGTGACGCTCTATGGTGGTCTGACCGGTGAAAACACCTCCGAAGCTCGTTCGACTACTGCTTGTTTGCTCGATTGAAGGGAGAATGTTCGGAAGCGGTTGTGGGACCTGCGTCGCACCAAAAGTCAGCCAGAACCCTCGCGCTGTCGCCGTTGGCAGGCGTCCACTCACCCGGCGATACATCTCACCGCCAAATCATCACGGATTCCTGTCTTGCTGGTGATGTCACCCGGACCACGCGACTGTTATCTGTGAGCGAATGATGCGATCGTATCTAAATGAGATCAATCCTCACGGCTCGGGTACAGCATTGAAATTCTCGCTCATTTGCTTCTGCGACCTGGCCAGATTGAGATGATCACACGCCATCAAGAAAGCATTCAAAAGACCCCCTCCATTGTTTGCTGACCTCTGGTTGTGTAGATGCCGAGAACACGAAGATGTTGTGCGGCGATGCCAAGACGAGTTGTGATGCTGTCAAGGCGGCGTTGGATGCTGCTTCGAAGTAAGGTCGCTCTTGCATGTTGAAGAGAGAAGCGGAGTGCTTGTCACTCTTGCATACAAAGACAGCATGGATAGCATGGTAGATGAGCTCGTTCCGAATGTGAGGCTCTTGGGCACAGCGAATAAATCGAAGAGCATCAAGTGCGACGTTCCAGCTGAAGCGAGGCGGTGTAGAATAGAATAGCGTGGCCGATCGGATCGAGAAAGCGTACAGTAGACTGCGATCCATCCCGAGGTCGGACAGATGCGTTCTCTCGCCACGGATGGAAGTGGTCCCGTGGGTTGCCATCAACGACATCTTCGTTCTCCGGCTGCTCGAAGCGCACAGGCCGGCTGGTAGCTCATTACGGGCTTTTTCGTACTCACAGTGGTTACGCAACATAATCCAACTCCATGAGCTTCACGCATACAACATCTCCCGCAAGCTACCACTCTCCCCTCCCTTCTCCACCTCATCTACCCATCTCCCCACCGTCTTCACGGTCAACAACCCATCGCAATGCTGCACCGCCAGCTCAAACTCCCTCTTCGCTTCCCCGTTGCGAAAATCTTCCATCCACGCGGGCTGCAGGCGCAACATCTCCTGCAAAAACAAGGGTCGCAGCACGCCGCGCTCGTACTCGAGTTGATGCTCCCAGTACAACGTCGTCTTGCCCTGAGCGTGCTCTTCTTCGTCCGGCCCGTCGAGTTCGGGATCGTAAGCGGCGTAGATGTCGCGCTGAGGGGCTTTATTACGGACTCTGCCTTCCAGCAGCGCGGGAGGCTGGCACGCCATCCAGAGAGGCAAGAAAGAGACGCATTCCCAATCGAGTATGGCCGTAATGCGCGCGGGATCCTCGGTCGACACGAGAATGTTGTTCGCGTGGAGATCATCGTGGAAAAGCATCGTAGACTGGACTTCATCGGCGGGGAATCGACCTGGCAGAAGCGCGAGAAGTCGCTCAGCGAGGGTTTTGATGGCTTCTGCGTCTTCGATGTCGTCTTCGTCGGAGTCGGGATTGGCAAGTATTTGAGCTTGGGAGTCGAGCACGAGGTGCAGGCGAGCGGAGAGCCAAGCGTGGCTGGTTGTGAAGGGACCTCGATTAACGCTTCTTCGTGCTCCGCGGTCGCCCCAGAAAAAGGACATTGAGACGATGCTCCCGACTTCGTAGCGTTCGGAAGACGGTTGGTAAAGGTTACCGATCGTTTGGTAGCGAGGTTCGGCGGCGAAAAGCTGAGATTGATACTGAGCGAGTTGCTTGACGAGGTGTTCCTTCTGCTCCATCGATATTTGCCGCCATTTCCGCTCCAGCACCATGCCGGGCATCATCTCCATGAGGATCCATTCGAAACCAACGGCATTGTCGTTTGTCGCGGAGTGGCCACGCACGGAAGGAATTGGTGTCGTCGTGGTGTCCCGCACGAAGTTCATGGTCGCCACTTCACTTGCCGTCTTTCTCTGCGGATCCACGGGCAAGGCGACTCGCATCAACCACCGTTCCGCATCCGTGCTTACAGAATACAGCTTGTTGAACCCGCCTTGGGCGAAGAACTGCACGGCGCATTTTGACGTGACATCAAGGTTCAGGTGTTGTCGTACGATCTCTTCAATCTTTGAAAAGTCCGGAGCTGTCGTCCATCGTGGCTCCAGTCCGCTGAGAGTGCCCTCCCACTCCAGGCCATATTGGTTCGACATGCTTCTCAATCGCACACCTTGGGATCGCTTTACGATATGCTTAGCGAACTGTGAGAGCAGGCTAGTTTGAGGTGATCATGGGCGAGAAATCGAGGCAAGAGCGAGAAGGAGATTGATGCGAATCGACAGAGGTTCAATCATGGAAAGGTTGCCGACGTTTGAAGTCGGTGAATATGGTTTGCCGCTAGCTGTTTTGAGATCTCCACTTGGTCCAAGCTTTCCGCTCATCGACCACCGGAAGTCACCTCACACAACGCATCTTCGTATTAATCACACACGGCGAGCAATTGACACTGAGGCATAGGCCGTGATCGCATCGACGAAACTCATCACTGGTCGCCCGGACCTCGGTCATTGCGTATCGCCGTCGCGACGCATGGCGGCTGCGGGAAGAATGAAGTACAGCGCGTGGCACAGCCCCCGAGTCCACAGCTGAGCATTGCCGCCGAACATGCTGGATAACCGCGCCGTGCACATAGGCCTCGTGTCTCGAAACGACATGGCGATCCTCTACGCAAGCCAAGTGCCTCGTACTCGCATAATTGACAACGGTAGCCTTGCAGTCTTCAATTTCAGCGCTTAGAAGTAACTTTGACGCCGGACTACCAACACCCATTCGTCGAATGCCGAGAGACGTGTTCAACTCAGCCTTGCACGCAGACACGCGGCACAGAGTCTTCTCGCGTACGCCAACGAAGCTAGCTGGCTTTCCGAAACGATTGGACGAAACTACCGGCTTTCTGATACAGAATATGCAGAAACCCCAACGAGAGATTCACTCAAAGAAGCTGGACATACGGCGGCAAAGACAGACCGCGAATGCCTATAAGAGATGCCGTGCAACGCACCTCCGCCGTCGCACCATTCATCCATCTCATCCAAGCATCCACCTTATCCAAGCATCCATCCATCCGTTCATATCCACTTCCCTCTACTTCCACCCACCAAAAAAATGGGCAAAGCAGACAAAGCTCTCCAGTCCTTCATCGACGCAATCCCCGACTCCAAACTCACCGCTCTCTCGCAGCAACCAGGCACCATATACAGCGACATCGATTACCGTCTCGACATGCAAGGCGTACGCCCGATCCCACTCCTCTTCATTTCCATGTTTCCAACAACCTTCTAACAGCCCAAACCCAACTCAGATGACCAGCGACTCCCCCGCTAAACACAACCTCCAAATTCAAATCAACAAAGGCACCAGAATTTCCACCTTGAAAAATGCTGGGACCAAGACCGTGGCGGGCCCTGTCCTTGCAAACGGCGACGAATCGGCTGATGCGTTGCGGACCGCGCTGAGGGGAATGATCAAGCTCTAAAGAGTGAAGATGACCTCTCGTCTTTTCACGCTGTGGCACTCCAGAGACGAATCAATCTCGCGGGCGAGAGGGAGTAACGCAGCGCTCTCAGATGCATGGGGAGAAGGGCTCTGTGCGCGTGAAGGGGGCATTGAGTGGCGCAGCGTGGAAGGAGTCGAAGTTTTACGTGGCAAAAGATGTCTGGACCATGTACGGCAGAAAGTCATCGAGGAGCGTACACGCGCACTACGGAATATATTCTGGTTCGTCCAAGTCGAGAGAGATAAAGCTACACTTCTGAGCTCAATGCGGGTTATATGTAGGAAGATCGTTATGAGGAAGGTAAGGCTCAGTAGAGATGAACAGAAAGGGAAGTCCATCGATGTCGCAGATAGTCTGATTGATGGCCGACTGCCAGAACGGGTTGGAGGACGCCTCTAATGATTGATGCACATTACACGGCTGAATGGGGCTCGCTGGTCCTCTGCAATGGTAATTCGGAGAGTTGTCGTGAACAGCATTCATGTCTATGTGCTCTGTATCTATCTACGCATCTGACGTTCCTCGTCAATGAGAGATGTCTTCCGCAGCTCTGTTCGCTCCGACACTATGCAGCCCACTCCCGAAGCCTGCCTTCATCCAAGGCAGATCTAAGCACTCACGCCGGCATCGCCCTTCTTGAACTGCTCGTATCCCTCCTTTGCGGCTTGCTCAACAGTCGTCTCCCCTGCTGTGATCCTCTTCACTTCCCTCAGAATATCAGTCCAGTCGCCAAAGACGGTGAATGGCACGTTCTCCCGAGCACAGTAGCTGATGAGATCTGGAGGCGAGGTCAGATGGAGCAGAATTGTGTAATCGTTCATAACGACTTACCATGTCCCTTCTTCGCAAACAGTAGATCGGTCTCGCGGGCAGCCGACAAGTCGGAGACTCCATCACCAGCGTAGAACATAGTGGGGCGCTTGTCCTTGGAAAGAGTGCTGTATGGTCGGAGGCACAACGACTTGTCGTGGCCGAAGTCACTACAACAGGAGTCAGCGTGATGCAGCACTCAGGGACAAAGGTTCGCCCACCTGTCATCATGAAACTTGATCTGCCAGCCGCTCTTCTCGTTGATCGTCTTGCCTGGCCGAGCCTCGACGTCGTTGCTGATGATATCAAGCTTGTCGGCGTCCTTTCCGATCAAGTTCTGCAAAATCGCTCGGATAACGGGCTCCATGCCAGAAGACACAACGACGGTCGGGATCTTGTTTTCGAGGGACCACTCGAAGTACTCTTTGAAGCCAGGATCGAGCGTGATATTCTTCACGAGCAGATCAATGCATTCGTTGTATGGAGCGGTGATGGAGTCCATCATTTCTCTGAAGGATTGGCTGCGAGATTGTTAGACATACTGAGTCTTCGCGTGTGTGATCTATCCTCGGAGGGTAGAGAGTCCCTACCGGAAGGTCTTCTTGTCTTCGAGCACATCTTTGTTGCCTTGCTTTCGCTCTGCCGTGCCGAATCCGATGTTGTCCGTCTGAAGATCAAATCAGCTCCGTGGTCCGAATCACAACCTGTGGAAAAGTCTCACCATGTAATCATTGCTGTCCCGTTCCGTGATCGTGCCATCGAAATCCGTAAAAAAGATAAACTTGGGATCCTCGAAAGGGAAATGCAAAGCTTTCAGCTCATCTGGGTTTGATGTTGATCCCATATCGACAGTGGTGTTCTGGCAGTATTCTCGAGAGTTTGCGATTGATCTGGAGAAAGTGTTGAGGATGGGGGAAAGAGAAATGTCACAGATCTCATCCAGTCGAGACAAGTTTGAGATGTTGATCTCCGGAGAATCTTTTGTTCGCTGAGCGGCGTCAAGTTGTTCCTGCAGACGAATGACAGCCGGTCGATCGCCGGCCGCGCCATTGTCGTGGTGCAGCCGACTTTTAGTGGAGAGCTTGACAGCTTGACGACATTGATGTTTTCCGAATCTTGAGTGCCTAGAGACATCTCTGGCGTACGAGAGGATGATCATGCACTGGACGCGGTTACCGAGCACTCGTCTGAGCGCGGAGATTGCGAAAAGCCTACGGAAGAACACCGCGAATGCAACGGCGAAATACAGCACCATCTCGAAGCCATGGACATGCGCGGATTGCCGAGTGAAGCTCGAAGGACAGAGACCACGCATTGGAGAACTGGCGACGAAGACTCGAGCCTTCTCAAGGTCAACCAAGCTACGCGATGACAACCGCAACGAGACTCCTGCGACACCCTCAGCAACACCGTCACAACTACGGCCGGACAAACCTGAACCATCCCCCGTCCCAGACACCCCAGCCTCGACGTCCATCACCCTCCCCTCCCGCACCGAAAGCGCGCGATCCGACCTCTCAAAGCGAATGTCCAAGCTAATGGACGATCTCCTCGCCCGAGCCTCCGTCGCAAGCCAACATATCAACGCCTACACGGGCACAGACTTCTCCGGCATCGAAGCGTTGCGGAAAGAGATCAGCGATCAAGAGCAGAAAGTGCGGAGCTACAGACGAGAAGTCGACGACACAAAATCGAGTCATCACGACGCCCACGCGAAACAGACGAATGCACAACGGGAGATTGTCGGGCTACTAGAGCGGAAAGCATCGTGGTCGCCGTCAGATTTGGAACGATACATGTCGCTGGTGAGGTCAGAGCATTTGAATGAGCGGGATGTGCAGATTGCGAAGGAGAATCTCGCTACGGCGGAGAGGAATCTGGAAGATGCGAGGAGTTTGTTGGAGAGGTTGGAGAGGAAACAGTATCATGAAGAGCAGATTTGGAGCGATACGATTAGGAGGAATAGCACGTGGGTGACGTTTGGGTTGATGGGAGTCAATATTCTGCTGCTATTGACGCAGATTGCGGTGTTTGAACCGAATCGGCGGAAGAAGATTGTGAGGGATGTCAAGGCTGCGTTGGATGAGAGGACGCTGTCGGTAAGCCCGATCGGTGAGACGTCTGCCGAGGTGGGTGTGGTTTCGACAACGCCGGTGGTGGACGAGGAAGCCGAGAAGAAGGCGCGGAGTCTGCTCGAGGCATTGCTACCCCCCGAGGACGAGTCCAGCAAGAAGATCGAGGATATTCCTCTCGCTGCAAAGACGATGCTGCCGCCCGAGGCTTCAGACTTCATTGGAGCCGTGCCAGCGGCGGAAGAGGTGGTGCATGCGACAGCTCCATCCGAGCTCCCTGTCGAGCTCCCGGAGGTGGCATTACCAAAGCCTTCGCCCTCCACCACAATGGAGGTCTACCAGGAGATACTCCACGATTTGTTCAGCGAGCGACTCATACAGGTGAAGAAGGTCGACCTGACGAACGCTGCTCTGCAAGGGGCGGCGAGTGGTGTAGCTCTAATGGGCTTCCTATTCCTCCTCTTCCGGCCAAAGTGATGGGTATCATAGCTCAAAATCCAAGCTCATTGAAACTCTCCAAATTCTCCATCGTCAAATCCCAGCTCCTCGGCTGTCTTGCCTTGTATTGAGTCTGCCTCAGCCTCGACTCCCTCGTCGTGCGGTTTCGCTCCGGCCGGCGGAGGTGCAATCGAGAATAACGCCGCCCCATCGTCCTTCTTGCCCTCTTCATTCTCACCACTAAACGGCTGTTGTCTCCTTCCCTTTCCACCCACCTGAATATGAATCTTCTCCCCCTCCTTCAGACTGAAATCCTGCTTCACCTCTTTCTCAACAACCTTCCCTCTCCCCTTCCCTCCCGCCCCCTCCATCCCCAAAACCTTCCTGACCTCCCCGAGCGCAACCCCAAAATCAAACGCCTCGCTCCGATCCTCAAATCCAATCCCCAACGTAGCTTTCATCCCTCCCTCCCCTTGCACCCTCACAGCAAAAAACCTCGAACTATCATTCGCTTGCTGCACCACCGCGGGCGTCGTATACGGTGCCGCAGCGAACAATGCTCCTGAGGAAGCATCCTCGAATACAATGTCGGCTTTTATCAGATCGGCATGTGCGGTCTCGAGGACGCGGAGACGGGCGGTGAAGATTTTCTGGGCGGTGGGACGGGGTGGTGCGGTCCAGGATCCGGCGGAAAACCCGGCGGTGGAAGAGGTGAGGGGTGGGATTTGGTAGATGTGGACGGCGGGAGTGAGGTGCAGGACGCGTTGGATGGCGGAGTCGGGGAGGGGGGTGCCGGTTGCGGGGTCGAGGGTTGGCATTGTGGTTCGGACGCGCTCAATCAAATGTCTCTCTGAGCTGTCGTGTCGCTGCAGGTGGGTGCGGTCAAGTGTGCTGCAAGGTGGTTCACATGCAAAGGCCCAATCGCTCGGGAGCGCATGCAGCGGCCCGCTGCCGCTGGACCCCTCCAAGATCTTATCAATCTTGATTCTTGACATGGAATTTCTATGACTTCGACTTCAATCCTCCACCTTCAACTCGCATTCAAGTCACGCCCGTCATGTCGCCCGCCACTACACTCCCAGAGGATACAATCGTCTCCAGCCTCCGTTTCTCCCTCTGCAACGAGTCCGCTCCACTCGGCCAACGTTTTCGCGACCTCTTCTCCCTCAAACATCTCGCTTCGCAGAACCCCGCGACTGAACAATCAATCCCCGCAGTCGAGGCGATCGCAGCAGCTCTGGTCTCGGACTCGGCTCTCTTGAAGCATGAACTAGCCTACTGTCTTGGCCAGTCGGGAAAGGAGGAGGCGATACCGTTTCTACGAGCGGTGATTGAGGATCGACAGGAAGATGCGATGTGTAGACATGAGGCAGCGGAGGCAATCGCTGCGTTGGGAGATTGGGATAGTTTGGCATTGTTGAAGGAGAGGAGGGACGATAAGTCGGAGGAGGAAGTTGTCAGGGAGACTTGCGATATTGCGGTGGAGAGGATTGAGTGGTTGCATTCTGAGGAGGGGAAGAAGGAGACTCTGAAGAAGAGGTATGCGATGAAAACATGTTCGATGGGCTCGATCCAGCCGTACTGATTGTGCGTAACAGCGACTTTTCCTCCATCGACCCAGCACCTCCGATGGCCGCGCAGGCCGACACACCTTCCATCCCCGCGCTCGAACGATCACTACTAGACACCAAGCTCCCTCTCTTCCTTCGATACCGAGCCATGTTCGCGCTGCGCGATCTTGCTTCACCACCAGACCTCCCAACCGCCGGTCCCGCAGTCAACGCCCTCGCAGCAGGACGCAAAGACCCCTCAGCACTCTTCCGCCATGAAATCGCATTCGTCTTCGGCCAATTGTCGCACCCGGCTTCCATCCCCTGTCTGACGGAAATGCTGGGAGATGCGAAAGAGGCGAGCATGGTTCGGCATGAGGCCGCTGAAGCGCTCGGTAGTTTAGGTGACGAGCCGGGTGTCGAGGATACGCTCAAGAAGTTCCTCAATGATCCGGAGCAGGTCGTGAGGGATAGCATTATCGTCGCGCTGGACATGGCGGACTTTGAGAGGAGTGGCCAAACGGAGTATGCCACGATCCCAGTCGCTCAGGCGGCGTAGATTTGGGAGGAGTCCTTTTCGGCAGCGTGGAGTTTTGAACATAGCAAAAAGCATGTAGATGTACACCGATTTGTTCCAAACCGATCAATTGTTAGTGTTCCACTTGTGATTACACGCCGGACACGTGTGAAAGATTGTGCTTCCTTCATCAGCGGATCGGAGTTGCTTTTCGTAGAACGTGACACGAGGCTCGCCGCAATTTTCGCATTGCACATTGATCCAGTTGCCTTTTTGGCGGTCTTCCTCGAGGATTTCTTGCACATCCGATCGCAGTCTTGTGCGCAACGTGGATGGGAAGGCTGATGGTTTGGAGTGCGTGACTACGACTTTTGAGGAGGTGTCTGTCTGGTGTCAGTAGGGCTCCCTCGTCAAGACATTGTCGTTGCATTACCTTTATTCTGCGTGCCGCAGACATCGCATGTGAGAAGTGCTTTGCGGCCGGTATTGTTCTCGAGCAAATTGCCGCAGTCCGTGCAAAAGACCAGGGATCCAATGGCAGCCATGATCAGTAGAGTGAGCTGAGTTAGAGGAGTGAAGCTCCGTCAATTTCGCATGTGATAGCGATTTGCAGGTGAACGATCGCAGAAGAGCAAAAAGTTGTCGACGAGGGCGTCGGCGGGAGAACGTCGGGATCTGCAGAATTCAGCATGGGATTCTGAAGTCGGACGGCAGGGATTCCCGCCCGTTGGCACTTTCCTAAGCGGGACCTGCCTTGCTTCGACCTGTCTTCAAACCTCCACGCGACAATTTTCTGCGAGGCCTATTGCCTGATATCATTTCCCGTGGCGTGAAATGGGACATCTCGCATACACATCGCAAGAGGAGGGACTGCCCAGAGAAAGGACCTCACCGACGCGATTTGCGAAACTCGTCCACCGGATGCAGCCAGCCCACAGCGCAAACGACCTCTGACTTCACACGAAGTGAACCGCAATGAACGACAGCAAGATATAGCGATTTGCGCACTCTCTCGATATCCCCGAGGAGATGGATCCTCGAGACAAGACGCCCAGCCATGGGCCACAGACAAATGGCCATCCAGCAGGCTCGCAGGCCCGAATCCCGAACACGCACCTCCCGACCGTCCACGAGGCTCTCCCATATTCGCCCTTCGCCTCCATCGTCCCATTCAATCCCGGTCAGTCTCCATTCACCACAGCTTCCCGCATCTGCCTTGCGGCAATGCATCATCAGCCAGCGCTGCCCCACTTCCACCAGCACTGCTAACTTCTTCTTCTTCTTCACCACACAGAACTCATAACACCACCTCTCTCGCTACCTACCACCGTACCAACCGCTTTTACCAACTACGACGACACCAAAACTGCACAACGCGAACTCGAACGACTAAGTGCCGGAGCTAAGAGCGCGGAACACGCTTCACAGCGTTGTCGTCAGACTCTCGGTGATGTGCAGAGGCTGTTGGACAGGCAGGGTTTGACTGAGTTCAAGTTCAAGACGACCAAGCGGTTGAAGAAGGAGAGTGACAAGGAGAGAGCTCCACCGCAGCCCCAATTGAGTTCTTTCGCGAAGATGGTGTTCGACAACACAAAGGTGGAGTTTCGATACATGACTCCGGTGTCTCCAGCTCCTGACGCTATTGCCGGAGGAGTGAATGGTCGGACGGACTCGAAGCCGGTGGTGAAGCCGCAGAAGATCATCAAACCGATTCCTTCGACTGCACAAGTTCATGTCGATTCGAAACATTCGACTCCTGGACAACAGCATTTTGGAAAGCCAGTACCTAAATCGGATGCGCAAGTTCACATTCCTGGTCGATCCCTACAGCCTGCCCAGGTACAAATCATTGGTAGATCGCCGCAACAAACACATACTCCGGCACAGGTCCAAGTGCCAGCTATCTCTGCCAACAACATCGCCTTCAATCAGAATGCGTTTACCTCGACTCCGCCAATATCGACTCCCAGAGCTTTTGTCATGCCCACAGCCATGACTCCAGCACAACGCGCCGAATTCCAGCGAATGAATGTCCCGGCAGAGACCCCGACCCGGAACAACAACGCTTACCTCACCAACGGCGCCCGAGGAGCCAGCGCAGACCAACGACAGAAGGCAGATGCGGCTGTCGAGGTGTTGCAGAACCAACTGCATGCCATCTTCGAAGCTCAAGACCACATGCAGCCGGATACATCAGAGGAAGTCGCTGCGAGTACGAACTCAATGTTTGTCATGCGGGACACTGCAGAGGGCTCGGCTATGGTACTCCAGGCTCCTGCTCAGTCTGCCCTAGACTCTGCCGTGCAGAAAGTCGTCTCGTGCGGAAGACTCGATACCATGGACGTGGAACAGCTGGCTCGTGTCCAGCGTCTGTGCGAAGCTTCGCTTGCTGTCGTTGGCTCCGGATCACTCACGATTGGCGAAGATTGGAACGATGACGATACTATCGAGTGGCTGAATCGCATCAGTGGCGCGGAGAATGGCCTGATCGCCGGTCGGACTATCCTGAGAATCATGACCGGTGGTTCCAAGTACAAGGAGTTGCAGTCAGAGGAGTACCTCCGAGGTGTTCTAGAGGCCGCACGGAATGTCGTCGACAGCTGCATTATGCCCACTATGGAGGAGCGAGCGTCGCTGGGAGAGAAGGTACGAGGAGACAAGGATGGCTCATCGAACCCGAAGTTTGCCATCGCCGTGGAGCATCGAACGAGCTTGCGGAAGTTGATCAACGCCACGATCAAATGTTTACGTCTGCTTGGAGAATTGCTGGCCAAGACTGACGTCGACGAAACCGCCATCTCCAGCATTGAATTTCTTTGCAGGTCACTCATATTCGCACAAAACAGTGGCACAGAGAAGGATGCTGCACTCGGAACGCAGGTCATTGAGAATATGCGAGTGGCTGCCATGGACCTCTTGGCCATCATCTTCACCAAGTACGACAACCAGCGCGCCCATATTCTGAATGAACTACTCCTGTCCGTGGAGAAGCTCCCTGCTGGCAAGCAGAGCGCTCGTCAATTCAAGCTCATCGATGCGAAGCCAATTCAGCTTATCTCTGCTCTTCTGATGCGACTTGTGCAGACGAGTGCGACCACCAGTGAAAGTGCTCTGCGGGTGCGGAAAACGAAAGACGAGGACGAGGATGAGGACGAGTCAGAGTCCGAAGATTCCGATGAATCTGAAGACGCAGAGTACGACGAAGACGACGAAATTGTAGTGGGATCTGCGAAGAAGACAAAGCCCAAGAAAGGCGGGCACGATCTGGATGCTGCATACATGCCCCTGAAGAAAGCCTCTCAGCACCATGCAGGCTACATCATTACGAACCTTCTCCAGCGAGCCCTCAAAACGACCAAGTCCAGCGACGAACCGTTCCGGAAACTTCTGGACATCTTCACGGAGGACTTTCTGAATGTCCTTGGCTCTAGCGACTGGCCTTCCGCGGAGGTCCTTCTTCGCATTCTCACTCACCAGATGATTGGGCTTGCCGACAATGCAAAGAGCCCTGCGCCTTCACGTGCACTTGCGCTGGAGTTGCTCGGTACGATTGGCACCGGCATTCTCGATATTCGAGCTGCTACCTTCAGCTCCGGGAGATCTCTCGAGACCACAGATCCCATCTCGCGTCAATTGAGCAATATGGTTCGAAGAATGGAGAATGGAAATGGAAATCTCGACTCGGATACACTCAACTCATTCGAGGGACCATACCGAGTGGTCATGGAATATCTCCACGAGCGAGACCTCAAAGACCCACAGCTGCGGACTGCGCGCGGATATCATCTCGTGCAGTGGGCGGCTCAGGTCTGTGAGGGAAGAGATGCCGAGGGCCATCCCGTGTCGCCGTCCAAGGATCTGCAGCATAAGATTCGGAGCATGATCGAGGACACGCAATGGCTCGAAGAGAACTCTGACTTCCCAAAGCCGACGACCGCCCAGGGCAAGCTTGCAGCGAGGATCGTCGCCTCGAACTCGATGCTCTGCAAAGCGTTCAACAGGATCTTCAACACAGTACTGGCCTCGATGAGCAGTGAACAGCCCACCATCAGAAGTCGGAGTCTCAAGAGTGTCACGACGCTGCTGGAAAAGGATCCGTCAGTGCTGGAGAGCAACCCTTCGGTCCTCAAAGGCATCCTCCGCTGCCTCAACGATCCGTCGTCTCTGGTCCGCGACTCGGCTCTTGGCCTCGTTCAGAAGTGCGTGTCACTGCGACCTGCCCTTGAACTTCAAGCCTACGAGCGCATCATTCCCCGAACCGCAGATACTGCCGTTGGAGTGCGCAAGCGTGCCATGGCTTTCCTGAAGCAGGTCTACCTTCGCAATGACGGCAATGAGGTTCGGGCGAGGATCTCCAACGCTGTCATCTCTCGCATCCAGGATACCGAAGAGAGTGTTGCGGAAGCTGCAAAAGCCACCGTCGAGGAGATCTGGTTCTCTGCGTTCAGAAATCTCGAGGTCGGTCACAGTGATCGCTCGGTTGACACCAATCTCCGGCTGCGGTCTCATGCAGCTCTGATCATTCAGACCGTCGCACTCGGCGAGAATGTTGTTGCTGTGCTGGAGGCCTTGATCAAGATCCTGTTGAGTACCTCCAAGCAAGCTGCAGAGAACTTTCGCATTTGTCAGGCGTTCGTGGACGTTCTCTCCGACGGAGTCATCGACAAGGACGACATTCCCGGTGCTCCTGAGCAGACCTCCATCATGCAGGCCCTTGCTGTCTTTGCACGAGCTGGGCCACGCCTGTTCACCTCGACTCAGCTAGAGCGACTGGAGCCGTATGCAAAGAACCTCATCACTACGGACGATCTCGATGTTTACGTCTTCGTGGTGACGATCCTCCGGTACACCCTTCCCGTGGTCCCGGACATCAAACCTGAGTATCTTCGCGCACTGCAGCTCGCTCTACTGAAGTCCGCCCAAAAGCTGGGGAGGGCAGAAGTGGCCGTCGCTGCGCCGTGCCTCTGGACAATTGCGTCTATTCTGCAAGACACTACCCTTCTCGTGCGTTTTGCAATGTCTGCGCTTGGCAATGTGTCCGCTTTGCGCGGTCAGAAGATCGACGATGACCCGAAGATCAAGAACAAAGCCATCAAGCTGCTGACCATTGTCGGGCAATTCGGCAAGGCATGCAATTTCGACTCCAGCACCGAGCAATTCCGCCAGAAGTTCCCCGCCTTCAAGGGCAACTCCGTGGCCGGTCTGCTGGTCGAAGTCTGCTGCAGCTTCACTGTGCCCAAGTATCCCCTGGAAGTACGTGAGGCTGCGATCGAAGCGGTTTGTGCTGTCAGTCAGAGCTTCCCTGTGCACTTCATGCGTCCGGACGTGGCCAATGTCATTCAGACCGTGTTCCAAGAGCGGGATCCCGCACTCGAGCAAGTACTGCTGGCCAATCTGGAGGATTTCTTTGGTGCGCGGGAGAAGTCAGCCGACGACCAAGACGCTCCGGAGTTGGGTACTGGCATGAACAGCGGCACCCAGCGACTCGGAGGAACTTATCAGGCGACTGGGCATGATAGTGCTTCGGCGTACATCTCGCAGTGCTTTCTGAAAGAATTTCTCCGCATCGCCTTGTCCTCTTGCTCTGAGGTCGCGCTGTCAGCAGCCCGTATCGTGGCCAGCATCAACAGACAGGGTATTGCTCATCCCGGTGACAGTGGTCCCGCTGTTGTCGCTTTGCAGACCTGCCCCTCCTCCGCGATCGCCAAGCTGGCTTTCATCTCCTTCAAAGACCAGTTCGCCAAGAATGAAGGTGTGCTGGAGAAGACTCTAGTCAAGTCCGTGCAATCCGCCTTCGACTACCAGAAGCGTGTGGCACAGAGCACCTTGGGCTTTACCGGCCACCCGCCCGTCTCCAAGTTCCACCACGTCTGGGATGTGTTGAAGACAGGCAAAACCAAAGTCCGCACAAAGTTCTTTGCCAATCTCTGCGCCGGTTTCGACTTCGATCCTTCCGAGCTCAAAACCCCCGGTGGCGAGTCCAACCCGCACCTCCTCTATGTCCGCTTCTGCTCAGAGATACTCGCTTTCCTCGAGTACGATCGCATCGACGAGCTTCTCCACCTCCTCTCCTGCCTCGAGAAGGTCTTCACCGGGACCGGAACCTCGGTCGCACAGTCGATAGAATCGGAAGTGCTCCGTCTACAAGTCCCGGTCATGTCCCAATCGCAATCTCAAGATCCCACCTCCGACCCTACGATGCTTCCATCAGAACCTCAAATCAAACCTGGACGTCTTGAGCAGCTCACCACATCCGCACAAATCCTCTCCGTCTTGTGGGAGACCCGCTCCTTCCTCCGCCGCGTCTGGCTCCTGCAGAAATTCGGCAATGGAAAAGGCAAAGCGGCTGCGAAAGAGACCAACCGTGCTCCCAATCGCGCTACCAACGCGCCTGCTCTAACGGATGCGTATCAAGCCCGTATCGTGGACATTATGGCTCCGGCGCTGACTGTGGAGGTGAAGACGCTCGTCTGTAAGGAATTCGTCGAACTCATGTCCGTGGATAGCGAAGTCAAGGTCGCAGATGATGCGGCCGAGGAAGATGGTCTGGACGGCGAGAGCTGGGAGGGCGATGCGAGGAGTGAGGCTGGTCGCAGTGAGCCGGGGAAGAGTCCGAGCAAGAGAGGTACGAAGCGGAAGAGTATGGATGGCAATGGAGGTGGGCCGCCGAAGAAGAGGGGTCGGCCGAGGAAGAATAGTGGTGCGGGGAGGGGAAAGAGTTTAAGTGACGATGAGGATGGTGGGTGGGATTGATCCACCGAGAGGGCTGTCCGAGGATCGGAGTGGTAGGGTCAGGAAAAGTATGGGCTACGGCACGATGCATCGTTACGGCGAGCATGTTTTGCGGGCTGTCTTCAGAGAGGGAGGCATCAAAGAGGAAAGGCAGCATTAGGATTGTATCTCCGGAATGAAAATGACATATGAATTATGCTCTTCAGCACCTTGAACGTGATGTTGTGACTGCAATGTAGTGATGGTTATCGGTTCTGATACACCTTCGACGAGCAGCGTCGACTTCCTCCTGGGCGATCGCCATACGAGCCGCGCTGCTGAAACGACCGTGTCTGACCTTGAGTACTGCTTAAGGATCATCGATCAGAGTACGAGTGACCTGATATCTTATATCTGTCGCTAGGTTTTCAGGCCAGAACGCGGTTTGGCAATTTAGATATCTGCACGGAGTCCTCGACCCGCTCTAACCCTAACCCTAAGGACGAACCCTAACAAGTTCCGTGAGGCATTAGGACTCGTTTGCGATGTTTAATCAAGTGCTCGTTCAATACTTCCAAACGACCTCTCGAAGACTTAAGCCCTCGCCTGCTGATGAAGAGATATCTCCATTGCGTACAACTTGGCAGAGCGTTGTCTATGGCTTAGCTTGTCGTCTGACACGGTAGTTCTAGGTCAGAGATTGATACGACGGTGCAGGCATGTTCCTCAATCGGCCACGGTCCCCATGCCATTCCCACCCGACGTACAGTCAGCGCTTCCAGACGTCACCTCCTCGATTCCGCACGATTCATAGCCATGAATGTTCCTGTTTTGCACATAGAACAAAGCAGCATCTGTCGGTGCATTCCCAATGCCACCAGCGCCATGCCATGCCATGCCCCACCACGTGGCCCCACCACGCGATGATGACAGTGACAGTTTTTGACAGCCCCGCCAAAAAAGTACTGCCGAGGATAAAAGAGCTATTCGCCTATTTACTTCCATCTTCTTTCTTGTCCTCCTCCCTTCACGCCACTTCATACTACCCTTGAGAGAATATAATCCATCATGCCTTCCGCCAAACTCCTCCAGGGCTCTTTCTCCCACATCATCAACGGCAAAGCCTACGATGCCTCCAACGCCAAAACCCTCGATGTGATCAACCCCGCCACCGAGGAGAAGCTCGCCTCCGTCCCAATCGCGACCCGCGAGGTCCTCGACGAGGCCGTCAAGCACTCCCAAAAGGCCTTTGAATCATGGTCCAAGACGAGCTGGGAAGAGCGCGCCAAGCTGGTCGAGGCCGTGGGCAAAGACTACAAGGAGCTCGCCGCCGATTTGACGGAGTTGCTCGTGCTCGAGCAGGGCAAAGCCACACCTTTCGCTCAGGGCGAAGTCGCTCTCGTCAATGAGTGGTTCGAGCGTATGCCTTCGATGAAGATTGAAGAGCGTGTGGCGTGGGAAGACGACAGCCTCAAGGCCATTGAGCAGTACGTGCCACTCGGCGTGACTGCAGGAATTGTGCCGTGGAACTTCCCAGTCCTCCTTATGACCTGGAAAATCATCCCCGCTATCCTGACCGGAAACACAATCATCATCAAACCCTCCCCTTTCACTCCTCTCTGCGACGTCCGCGTCGTTGAGCTCTTCAATAAGCACATCCCGGCTGGTGTCGTCCAAATCGTGCTGGGCGACGACTCCCTCGGCCCCTGGGTCACCGAGCACCCCGACATCCGCAAGATCTCCTTCACCGGATCCACCGCCACCGGCCGTCTCGTAGCCAGGTCCTGCTCCGCGACGCTCAAGCGCTACACGCTGGAGCTCGGCGGCAACGACGCTTGCATCGTGTTGCCAGACGTCGATGTCGACGAGGTCGCTCCTACGGTTTTGCTGTCTGCGTTCTTCAACTCTGGTCAAGTGTGCCACGCCGCGAAGCGCATCTACGTACACGAGGACGTCTTCGACAAGCTCTCCGCCGCGCTCGTCAAAGCCGCCAAATCCGCCGGTGTGGGTCCGGGATCCGACGAGGGAGTCATGTACGGTCCTCTCAACAACCGCATGGTGTACGAGAAGGTCTCCGAGTTCTTTGCCGACTCGCAGAAGAACGGTCACGACTTCCTTACCGGTGGCACCATTCCGGAAGGAAAGGGATTCTTTGCGCCGTTGACTCTGGTCAACAACCCACCTGAGGACTCTCGCCTTGTTCGCGAGGAGCCTTTTGGTCCAATCGTGCCGCTCCTGAAGTGGAAGGACGATGCGGAAGTGTTGACCCGCGTCAACGACTCCGACTGGGGTCTTGGAGCGACTATCTTCGGCAAGGATCTCGCTCGCGTTGAGAAGCTTGCGCGACATGTGCAAGCCGGCGTAGTCTGTAGGTTCTTCCTGCAAAAGCGCGAGACCTGCGGCGTTCGAGAGTTTCTCGGCCTATGGTCTTAGCTTGTATCTTCTTGTTATCTGAGTTTGGCTAACGCTTCAATTAGGGACTAACTGCATGATGCAGCAGCATCCGGTGAGTTTTCCTGACGTCCTGGAGTAGTTTTGTGGTCATCGGATGAGTTTGCTAACAAATTTTGCAGGAAGTCCCATTCGGAGGCCCCCCCCCGCCGGTCTCAAGGGCTGGTGCCAGGTCCGCAGCATCTATCTGTCCAAGGCGTAGATGTCATAGACGTGTTGGCCGATTTTGGATGTATAAAAGGAAGGCACGTTGCGTGTGAGTGAATGTCATGACTAAGTATGTGGCGCCTCAGGCACCACTACACTTTCGACAGAGAGCAGATGGCTGCTCACGCCGCGAGCACTCCTGTTTGAATACCACTTGTATATAGCACATGAATGTGACGGCACATGAATAAGAAAGCCTTGATCGCGGCACAACGGACCACTCTACATAGCAACGTGCCGTAAAGTCGCACCGTTTTCTCGTCCAGACAACTGACAGGACAGTCATGCTATCCGAAGGTCTTGAAGAGACGCGCACATCCGATTTAACGCGTTGCGGGACATATGAGTCAAATGGAAGTTTTTGCATTGTGCCTTGAAAGATGGTCTGACTGCCGCACAGGATGGCTACCGCTGTCCAATGCTGGAAGCAAAAAGCGGTAGGAACGATGAGCTTCCTCTACTGGCGAGGCCGACAGAGCAATGACCTTGAGCGGATCATTGGCGTTCACCAGTCTCATGATATGCTCGCCATTTCGATCATTTACGAGTTGCCTCTCAATCCCTGACTGGTGATGTCCAACACCGTATCCCAGCATCCCTCCGGCAAGCAAATGTCCGACCTCCTGATGAACAGCGTATGCGGAAGATCCACAAAATCATCCGTCACCTCCGTGTTGCAGACTGTAGTAGTTTGTCATTAGCATATTCAATTCACCCCTTACCACCTCAGCAATCCATTAAATACTCACAGTAAAACACATACGGCACCCCTTCATACCCTCCATACCGCAACAACCCATCCGCAATACTAATCTGCTGCGTAAACGTCCTCTCCTCATCCGTGAGATTCGTTCTGACGAAAACCTGCGCCATCCCCAGCGACTCCGGGCGTCGCACGGCGTAGACGTCCAGCAGGGCGTTGGGACCATAGTCCGTGGCCACGATGGTGGAGTTGTTGATGTTCTGGACGTCCGTCCAGTGGAATTTGGAGCCGGCGCCGGAGTAGCCGGTCGCGGAGACTTTGTATTTGCAGTCGTCGATGGGCGTGATGTAGAGGAATGTGCTGTCGGATTCGGTTTTGAGCTTGTAGGGGATGGATTCTTCGGCGGAGATGAGGGAGGCGCCGAGGGCGAGGAGGGTGAGGAGGGAGGAGAACATGATTGAAGATGGCGATTGAGAAGTTGGGAGATGGGAAGGAGGAGTGAATGGGCTGAGAGGAGGCTTTTATGTGCACTTGCCTTGTCAGTGGAGTTCAATCTGGGCCGACATCTTTCGTTGGGACCTGGGGTCGTGTATGATCGTGTATGCTATTTCTATCTCTTCAGCTGCTCCACCATGCCGCCTTAGTGGTATGCGAGATGCACTGTATGCATCCTGTGTAACCGAACGTCGATCAGGGCCGAATCTTTTTTACCTTTCATATCGATATCGATTCCGGTGAACGAATTTGGTGGGTCGAATATTGGAAGGATGCCGCAGTCGTGCTTCATGTGTCGAGAGGACTTCGTGGAACGATCCACTTCAGTCAATAGTTCCTGCCGTTCGATGCTTCAACTCCTCCACATCAATGAATCCTCTTCAACCCCTCAACCATGATCTTCAACTCCTCCACGTCTCCACCCAACTCCTTCGCAACCTCCATCTGCACATCCTCGCCACAGTCCAAAAATCGCTCAACTAGCTCCCCATCCACAAACCGACTCGGGCCCTCCTCTCCCATATCCCGGACCTGCGTCTTGAATCCTCTGAACTTGGCGAACGGAACATGACCCGGACTATGCACCATTTCCGCCATCTTGTTCTGCATGCGAATCAATAAGTCCTGCTTGCCCTCGGCAATCAATGCAAAGAGATAGATCGATCCCTCGACGGTGGCGAGGAAAGCTCGAGGAATGACCGTTGCGTTGGGCGTAGGCGACACATCGATCCGACGGATCCGGTTCACCATTTCTCCGAGCAGTATTTCCGACGTCACACGAAGTCTTCTGCGATCCTCCTCGCTAAATCCTTTGACATCATGCTCGAGAACGACGATGTTGCCTTCGGCGTCGGATGTAAGGTAGATGTTCTCGTCCACATTGGCCACCGCTGTTCCCCATAGCGTATCGAAATGGCGAGCGACTTCGGTCAGGTTGTCGGGCCCGCCGGCTTGGCCGAGAGTGTGCTGCACGAGGGACATGGACTTCATCAAATCGGTGACTGCGATTATGTCGCCGGTTACACACATGTCGATGGGTGCGGTGGAGGTGCGGTACGCTGCTTTCTTGACCATGACTGGTGAGCTGGGTGTTTCGTACTCGAAAGAGTAGATGATGACCTGTGAATTTGTTAGATCGATTGAGTGTACGTGCTACGAGATGACTTGCCGTCTTGATCAAAGCCGCAACGATTCGTCCGTGGGAGACTGCGAGGCATCGACATGCTCCGCGGACTGAGATCTCTGTCACAAGCTTCAACCTTCTGTCCTCAGTGACCTCCAAGACAAGTATTCTGCCTTTCGCGTTGCTTGCATCTTGATCGTCGAGATATGCTGTGCCAATCACAAACCGCTCAGCATCTCCGCCTGACCCATCATCAAGTTTGCAGCGGATGACAGACTCCACAAGCTCGTCTTCATTCAGTTGATACGAGTCGAGTTCCTTGAACGCAATCTCATCCACCAATTTGAAGCAGCTCACGACTTCTTCTTGGCCAGCAGCAAGCGTCCGTCGGATACATCCAAGCCCGAAGGCTTTCAAGTCCGCGGAGTACGCAATGCGTCGCACAGTCTGATTAAGGAACAGATCTTGCACATGCGTAGTGCGTTCTTCGTCCACGACTGCGATCTTGAGCTCATCGTTGGACGCAATGGCGATGGCGTTGCCATATGGCTCGAATGAATCGAACGAACAAATGCATGTAGCATTCTCAGCGGTGACCGCGGAAAAGACAATTCTACCTTCTGAGCCGTAGATCAAAGATGGATGCTCGCATGTGGCAAAGACATTCTCCAAGCCATCTTCGCGTGGCAGTACTGCAAAATTTGCTTGTTGCGTACCAAGAATGATGCTCTTGCGCGCGGTGAAGGGATTGCTGGCCGACTGGATCGAGTATGTGACCACGTTGCCATCCGCGAGACCGACAAACAGTGTAGGAGGCTGCCCCTGGAGTATCTTGGCCACTGTGAGAGATCGGGGTACTGCGAGGGGGTCTTCATCTGTTACTGTCTCGCTTGCCTGGGTCTTCAATGTCTCCAAGTCCAGGAATGCCACTTTGCCATCCTTCCAGAAGCCAGCAACACACTGGGTTGGCACCGAAGGCGACAGGGCAATGCACGAGACCTGTTCGTCACTGCCAAACTCTCGCTGCGCGTGAACCTTGATTGTAGATCCGGACACATCGAGCACCAGAAGAGCCGCGCCCTTGAGCGATACGAGAATGTTGTTACCGTTCGCAGAGACAGCCGTGATTGAGGTGCCACTCGGTGATTGCCAGCGATCGGTGACCATATCACCTTCCTGATCAGCGAGTACCACCGTGGAATTGGTGATCTGAACGACTCTGCCGTCTGCGAGGTTCCCGGCGTGAAGCGTGCTCTCTCCGAGCTCGAAGCCCCGATATCGCTCCTGTTCCTCGACGTCGCCTTCTGCGGTGAAGACGAACACCCTCGTATGCGAGACAAAGCTCACTACAAGTGTATCCACCACGGCAGGCGCAGGTCGAGACCGGAGAGCAAAGAGGGAGGAGATGGGCGCATCCAGGCTTCCTAGATCACCTCGATCTTCGAGCCCTACTCCAGATCGGACTGATCGCAGGCTTCCGTCCTTGAAGGCGCCCGAGCCTGTCACAATCCTTGCTTGGCCACTCGAGAACTCGTTGACAGGCGCATCAGAGCTTCTATTACCCATATCCATCACTGCGAAGTCCAGGATCGGAGCAATGTTCGGGAAGGTCTGTAGCACCTCAATCTTCTGTGGCATGATCTGGATGATCTGGCTGTCTCCTTGGTGGCTGCCTACGAACACTCGGCCCTCATCCAAATAGACCAGGGTGCTCGCTCGACTTGTCTCGCCGAGTATGTCGATTTGATGGCTGGAATACTCGCCATTCCTGGTCTGCTGTATCATGAGAAGGTACAACTTGCCGTAGTCGTCTGCAAGTGCATATCTCTGGTCATCGATCTGACACCAATCCACAAATACTGTGGCCTCTTCCAATGGCTGCGTCTCTTTGACTTGATGCTCGAACTCCTCGACATACGAGATGCTGGTCTCTCCCACGACCAGCATCCCATACATCGGTGGTGGCAGTGGTATTAAATGGCTAGCACCGAGCTCCAGCTGCCCAGACACTTCCTTGCCTTCGTCCAGATCTGCAGTCGATGGCTCTTCGTTCGGCCTCAGTGACTGTCCGTATTCCAGCTCCCGCACCTTTATCCGAACCTTATTCTGACTGTCCTCGTACATCAGAGCAAATGCTGGTTTCGCGTGCTTCGCGCCTGCCTGTCTTCTGTGCAAGAAGCAAGTACTCCTCACGAACAACTCTGGTATCCGCACCTGTATAGGATCCGCGAGCTCACCAATCTCATCATCCGCCGCCTTCCGCTTGCCCTTTCCTGCGTGTGCAATTGGGAGAATATTGACAACACCCTCGTAGCATTCCAAGGTCATGAATCTTGATGTAGGATCAATGTGTACTCTGTCGCCAGTCTGACTGTCTCTTGCTGCCTTCTCCGCAATGTCGACATAGCTCTTCTCGGTCTTGAGCTGCTTAAACTCGGCATCCCAGCTGAGGGTGAAGTAGTTGTATCTGTCTGTGCCGACGAATAGATGGTCTGTGGTGCTTGTTGCCGGTCTCAGTTTGTGCAGCAGCGTCGCCTTGCCGTAGAGAGCTTTCGTATGCTGCAGGAATAATGTGGGATCTTCAGGATACTGTGGATTGGGAGACCAGATCTCCAGTCTGTTCGCCTTGGCTACGATCAAGTCTTGGGTATCTGGTCCGAGGAAGGACAGTTTAATCGCATGCCGAACGCTCGAAGCTCGATGGATCGGTGTAAGGTACGCCATGTCGATATGAGCTCAAGGAGAGATGGTGGCAATGCGGGTCAATGAGGATTGTCGTAACAGCTCTGGTATGCTTGTGTATGGATTCGATCGTTTCACATGACTTCGTGGCAGCTGTGATATCGTATGCAAAGGGGCGTTCTTCTTGCGATTCGTGAGATGTTGTTGGAGGAAGACAGGACGATGCCAAATGGGAATGAGCTCTCTCTCTCATGACGCCGACGCGAAGGCGGGGAATTTTGGAGCGCGACTTTCTCAAAACTGTTTCTCCACGAGACTTTTTTCCCCTCAACAGCAACAGCATACTCGTTGCCTCGAAAGACTCGCGGCATCATGTCGCGTAAGTCGCTGTTATCGCCCGATCCGCCTCGTCAAGAGGAGCTTGCTCTCCGACTAACACACACCACAGCAGTGAAGACCGAAGATGATCCTGTCACGGCAGAATACGAGGTCTACCTCACACCAGAGCTCCAGGAGCACATTTACCTGCTGCAGTACCCCAATCGTCCTCGAAATCGACCGTACAGTAAAGCATTTGGTGCAACGCCACAAGAGATGCGCATCAAGCCCACTGCTGGGTACATGGAAGTGGATGTGAAGCTCAATACGGAGCAAAACTTCAACAAGTACATGGGCCTCAAATGGGGAGACGCGAATAGGGCATCGCGCGACTTGCACAACATATCTGGTACCTATGGGCCAGCGGCGGGTCTTCAGCCAGCAAAAGCAAGAACAATGGCCAATAATCGGGCTGCTTTGAAGGACAAGAGCGACAGAGAATTGGACTTTGAGAACGACCTTGCAAATTTCCACCAAGCTGAAGCTGAGCGAAAGATCCATGCGTCGCAAACATTGGGCGGTCAGATCATCCGGCACGATGGGGATGCAGAGCTGGGAAAGCCATACTACTTCGTGGGTGCATTTCAAGGCGATCAGCTTCACTTGTCAAAACTCACAGGCACCGTGCAAATGCGACCCCACTTCCACCACCTTGATGCTGAAGAGCAGCGTGGTCGGATCGCAGCCTCGCGTGCTCAAGCTGATGCAGCAGGACCGGTGCCCGAGCCCGTCGCACATACACTTCGACAACGTCAGATGGACAAGGAAGATCAAAGCACGATTGAGTACAGAATGAAGAAGATGCTGTACGAAGCGCAACACGAGCCATGGATCAAGATGGACTACGTGGACGAGGAGGACGAAGAGGCGTACGACGCTTTCGAGGACAAGCTGAAGGTGAGAGATGTTGCTGGTGCGCCGATGTTGAAGAGCGAGATGGACAATGATGCATTCCTGGATGCCATCAGCACCCCGAGACATGACAGTCCAACCAGGCGGAGGAAGCGTCAGCCCAAGAAGATCAACAACAAGGAGACGATCAACATTGAGGATGAGGACGAGATGGAGGCAGACGCAGCGGCCGAAGGTGGAGGGTGAGCCCGGAGAAGCCAACGAACGGGACAGACCGGGCTACAGCAGCATCGGATTGCTAGGAGTCCTGATCGCTTGGTGCAGAGCCTCCCGCGAGCCTTCGATCGTTCCGACTCAGCAGGCCGCCGCGCGGCCAATTGTTATTTTCGCAGCACGGCCTACGAAGCGGTACAGCAAAAGTGCGACTGACCATCAACGCTGACTGCCTACCTGCGACATCTGCGTCCTCAATTGAACGCCGTCAGTTGACTTTAAGTTGAATGGAGCTTTCTGCGATCAGCCATGGATCGAAGCAACCTCGAAGTCGAAGCTTCTTCGAAGAAAGCACGGCACGGCAGGTCAGTGATCGCCGTCGGCACTTCGGCACACTCGGGGGCAGCTTTGAAACCAATCTTCGTACCTCCGGCATTGCGTGTCCACAATGCGACATCTATTCACATTAATGATTTCAAAGCATTGCTCTTCAGGCTCTTGACGAGCTGGTCGCGTCCTCAAAGCTCAAAGAGCTGATACTCCAAGCGTCACGACTTGCGATTCGTAATGGACTTTTTCACAGCAGTCGATCCATTCTGACCGTTCCACGGAACTGCGAGCTCGAATTTCTCAGCGACCATGTATGCATGGCAGGATTGTATGAAGCCGATGCCGCTCAACCCCATAGCAGGCCAAGTCAGTCTTCACCGCACTTTCAGAGCGTTCGATTTGCGGGCAAGATCGAAAGTTTCACTCT
This sequence comes from Zymoseptoria ardabiliae STIR04_1.1.2, assembly GCA_000223765.2. Lineage (NCBI taxonomy): Eukaryota > Fungi > Ascomycota > Dothideomycetes > Mycosphaerellales > Mycosphaerellaceae > Zymoseptoria > Zymoseptoria ardabiliae. Next base: position 94,289 of record AFIV01000494.1, on the reverse strand, counting down.
AGTTCTACCCCAACCTCTAGCGGCTGTTTCTAACTGCCCCAAACGGCGAACGACTCTAGCCAGCTGCCTATAGCAGCAAAACGCCTTCGGGTTTTCGTGGTTGGCGAAGTTTTCCGACGAAGGCGTTCCGACGAAGGCGGTGTGAACTAAACGCATCTTCTCGTCATCCAATAGAGCTTGTCGAAGACTGACAAGTTTGATCGCGTGCCGAGGGGAAGCTCTGAAGCTCGTGGTGGCTTGCAGGCTTGCAGCTGCTGTGCATGGTCATGAGGTCCCTTGCATATGACACGCCCCGGGCGCCGGTACATACTTTTTCTTGACGTGGCAGATTCCGAGCACAACCGCAGCTTACATATAGCTGGGTTTGTCCCCGTTGTCGTTCGCGCCCTCGCGCGATTTTGCAGTTTTTCTCCGAAACTCCGAAGTCTGGACCTCCACTGGACCTTGGGGGACCCTTGTGTTTCAACACCTGTTGAAGCTGTTGAGGAAGGGAACTTGGATGTTTCGATCGGATTGCGACTAGGATTCTACGATTTGAACCTGGATACCGGTGCTGCTTACTTTTTGACATCTCCGGACGGGGATCTTAAGGGTCCTTGGGAGTGTGCTGGGAGAAAATACATATACTCCGGCCTGTCTCGCTTTCTGCTCTTTGCTTGCGTCGTTGCAACAACGGACCCATCAGCAAAGATGTTGCCTCTTGTCCCGGTCGTTGTCCTGGCTTACGCTGCCTTGTACATCTTCGCTTAGACCAACGACTACTTTCCGCAATTGGCGTGTAAACTGAGCGGCCACCATGCAGAGCACAAATGTCTCTGCCTCTCGGAACACCCCACCGATACCGAGGAGCTCGCCGCCCAAACGCATCTCCATTGACGACATCAACCACAACCACTATCGTCGTCTGGACGCGGCTCCGAGAAAGGCGAAAGACCAATCACCCCTCTCGTCATTGCCCATCTGCATCCAGGACTTGACGTATCACGATCCCGCAGGCCAATGTCTCCCTCTCGAACACTGCAAATACACCATCGACCGAACTAAAGGAAGAACGAACCATGACGGTCAAACAACATCGGACGACAGCACGGACGTATTGTCCATACAGACCACGAGGACGAGGAGCAGCGATAGAACGAGTTGATGCACGGGGCAAGTTACGCCACTTCATGGACGACGATGGCACGATGTCATGGTGCCAGAGAAGCGAGCAGGAGTTGAAGGATACGTTTTCTCGAGATCTCCAATGGACGGATTATTGAACGAATGCATCACCGAATGAATGCAGCATCGACGAATGCATCACGGAACGAATGCATAAGAACGACTGCATCACCGAATGAACGCTGCATCGACGAACGAATCCATCACCGAACGAATTCATCGACGAACGCCTGCATCATCGACGAACAACCGCATCGACAAATGAATGCATCACCGGACGAATGCATCGACGAACGTACGGTCCGACGAACGCATGCAAGAAGCGAACGAACGATTGACGAGTGGGATGAATCGATGAACACATAAACCTACAATGATGAACAATCTTTTCTTTTGTACTCAACGTCAGTTATCAATCCTGTCACGTAGTCGCTGCGTTGCCTGTGGGCCTCTCTGATCCATGTTACCTTGTCGTGAACAGCGAGAAGTTCTGATCTCTTACCACAACAGCGCGTCATTTAGCACGATAACCATAGAACGTTGAACATGGAGATGAGAGGGGTGCAGGTGGCGTTGCAGAACTCGAACATCGTCCACATCATACCTCCTCACCTCAGAAAATCATCCCCAAAACTTACTACTCCCCACCCCATCCCCCTCCTCCCCACCTCTCTTCGCCTTCCTCTGCGTAAACTCCAACTTCCTCCTCCTCACCTCCCCTCCCCCAGCACCCCTCTCCTTCTTCTTCTTCATCTTCCCCTCCATCCCCTCCAACATCTTCCCCCTCTCCACATCCTCCACAAAAGCCTTATTCTCCTTCCTCGTCCTTCGAATCTCCTCCCTCGTCCTCGCCGCCCGCTCCGCATTCTCATTCGCCACCTGCTCCGTCAAATGATTCCACTTGAACCCCTTGAGATACTTCACATTCCACAGATCATCATGATAAAACCCTCCCTTTTTCCCGCCGATGATGTTCCCATTCAGGAGCTCCGCGGCGAGTTGGGCTTCGGATTTGGAGGTGAATTCGACCCAGCCGTCGGTGAAGGATTTTTTCTTGTTGCCGCCGTTTTTGACGCGTTTGGTGTGTTGGGTGGGGTCTTCCGGGGTGAGGAAGACGCGGTTGAGGCCGGACGGGGCGTGTGGGGAGAGGAGGTGTTTGAGGGTGTGGGGTTTCATGAAGGGGGGGACCCGCGAGATGTAGATTACGCCGGATTTGCGGAGGGCGCGTTGGGCGGCTTCGTATTGTTTGAGGTCGGAGGACTTTTTGGCGGGTTTGAGGGGGAGGTTGGAGTGTGTGTCGTCGTCGTTGTTGTCGTCTTGAGCTGCGTCTTCGTCGTGGTCTTCTGCTTTGGGCTGATCATCCTCGAAATTGCTGAAGTCGAATCGAGGATCCTCTCCCTTCACCGACTTGCTCTCTTTCGCCCTCTTCCCTTTGCCGGACTTCTTCTCCACTACCTTCTCCTCTTCCACCTCATCCTCCGCCTCACTCAAAGACCTCTCAGACTCTGTATCGACTTTGCGCCTCTTATTCGCATGCCCTCCGATCGCCGCTCTTCCCTCTTCTGCGTCCGAGCCACTCCCATTCTCAAGCTCTTCCTCGCTGTCTCCTCCATCCAGAAATTCGTTTCGTTTCCGTATTGACATTGTGTGGTATGTTGGTGTATTGGAGAAGAGCGAGGTCTGGGGTGCGAGAAAGCTGAAGTTCTCGAGACGGGTTGCATAAAAAGATCGATAGCGATGACATAATTCTGCGCTAGCGAGCTTGTGCAATGCACAACTCTTGTGAAAGGGAATTCAGATATTACGATATTGGGTAACTTATACGAAAGAATGCTACCAGAGCTATGTTTCCACGCCTGAAATGCCCGCTCAAAACAAAAATCCCCAGCCGTCCAGCGGTACGACCAGCAACCTCAAACTTCCTTTCCATCCTCCTCCCCGACCACATACTTCCCCCTCCCCTCCTTGAACAACAAATGCGGCTTCCTCTCCGCCAAATCCAAAATCGTCTGCGCGAAAACCGAATTCGCCCACGCAAACCAACTCCGCGTGAAATCCTTCCGCACCTCCACATTCACACTCTCGTGCACCAGTCCCAACGGACTCACCTTCTTCACCGCCTCCAAACAGCCTTTGATCTCCTCGTCGTCGTCGCTCGTCATGGCCTGCACGAGTAGACTCATGGGCCACGCATTCCGCAGTCCCACGTGTGGACCTCCGATGCCGCTGAATACACTGCCGGTGAGGTAGTAAGGGTTTCCTGCTTTGCTAAGGATCATTTTGCGGGTGTTTTGGTAGGTTCGCTCTTCTCGTTTGAGGAAGCCGAGGAGAGGGAGGGCGAGGAGGGAAGGGAGGTTCGCGTCGTCCATGAGTAGAGCGGAACCGTACCCGTCCACTTCGAAAGCGAACACCGGCCCGTGAGTTTTGTGATGTACCACGCCGTATTCCCAGACGCCCTTTTCGATGATCTCGCCGCGGTTCTTGAGAGTTTGGCCGATATGTGGTTTGCCCGCGGCGGTGAGCATGGCTGCCGCGCGTTTCAGTTCGACGGATATCATGGCGTTGGCGGGGATGAAGAAGCCGAAGATGGTGGCGTCGTCGGAGGGGCGGAAGGCCGAGCGGATGAGGCCCGTGGACCAGTTGAGGGGGTTGCCGTTGCCGGAGAGGGGGAGGGTTTCGGTGCCGGCGTCGGTCCAGCGTTGGAAGCGGTAGGTTTGGGGTTCGAAGGAGCCGGTGGATTTGGTGAAGGTGGGACGGGATTGTTGGTCGAGGACTTTGAGGAGGGAGGAGAGTGCGGTGTACCAGCGGGGTGTGAGGAAGGCGGTTGAGCCGGTGGAGGTGTAGAATTGGTTGGAGAGGGAGAGGAAGTGGGCGAGGGAGTCGAGTTCGTATTTGCATTCGAAGACTTGGCTGGGTTCGTAGACCGGGTGGACGTTGTCGTTTTGGCCGTTGTTGCTGGGTTGGAGGCCGCTCGGGGGTGGTGGTTGAAAGGCGTTGCAGTAGGGTGATGCTATCACATATTCCGCCTGCGTGTTGATCGCCCCCAGAATCAGCATCTCCACATCCTTGTCTTTCTTCGCTAGCCGCTGGTACTGCGCCAACTGATTTGTCGAATCTCTCAACCACTCTGCATTGATATCGCCCGTCACAATGAAACTCTGCGGTCCCTCCCAGGCGTCCGGCTCCCCAAAGTCCAGCATCTGCTGGAAGGCATTCTCGGGATGCCCTTTCTGCGTCGAGTCAACATGCCATCTCACCGTCGTGTCGAGAGTGTTGGGAAAGGCATTCTCGAATAGACGCGCGAGATCTCGATCCACGAGACTGGCGTTCATGTCCTTGATGATTTTCTCCACGAGTGAGGAGGTGAAGGTCCGGCATGGTTTTGCGGGGCGTTGGTAGGGAAGTCTCATGGGCCCGTCGCTCAATGGTCCATGTTTGACGCGAGAGTAGTGTAGATAGTCCGGACAGGCGTCGCGGTATTCTGATTGTGATACGGCGTGTGTGTGGCTGATCCAGAGGGTGGTCAGCACCAGCGCCAGTCCGCCGGAGAGAGTCCGCATCTTTGTTGGTGGAGCTGGGACCGAAGTCGTTCATGCGAAGATGGATGAACCAGGTTGTCGGGGATCGATCTCTTCTTTTGGATCTGTTGGTGGTCCGATCTTCATTCCAAGACGCCGCACGGGGGATGGAGGGTGATGAAGCAAGGAGGTGTTTCTTGGCGAGGTATATGTAAGACCAGATATGAGATGGAAGTCCACACGTGGAATCACTACACATTCACGGTGGGGCATCGAATTTAAGCTCATAATTACTACAGAGTTCCACGGCCCACCATGAATAGTTACGATCCAACCCAGCCACACGCCCACACCACTGCCGAACCAAGATCTTGGGACGTTTACCAGATTGCACGATCGTCGGGACTGCTCACTTGGGAATGTCATGAACGTCACTTGCATTGAGTTGAGTGGTAACTGCTAAGGTAGCAAAGAACGAACCAAGCAAAGCTTTTGTCAGAACGCATGCTTCCCCTCGCTGTCTCGCTTGTCGAACGACGAATCAATCAACCGCTGCGACGGAGAAAGGGGTACTTGATATCAAGCTCACGAAGTTGAAGCCGTATGTGACACCTGTGTTCCGCTCGCTGGGCATGATCGTTCCCATCTCGCACTGGGAATAAAAAAACTTCTTGGAAACGCCATCCCACTGCCTCGCGTTTCACAACAAAAGGAAATCCACCTCACTGTCAACCGCGTCTCTCTGTCGTCCGGTCTCCCCCATTCAATGTCACGTTGCCTATGTCGAAGGTACCTCCGCGACGTTCGAGGCTCCTATAACAGCGGATTAGCTCTTGCTCTTAGCACCAGTTCATGTGCGACGCGACTCACCATGCCCGGAACGCTGGGCCTTCTTCTTCGGCTCATTGACCTTGATCGTGTCCGAAGCCTGACCGACGAGCTCAGAACTTGGGAGAGTCCTGGGTGCCGACCTGTCGCCCTCTTGATGAATGTGGCTGTGGTTGTGGTTGTTTTCGTCATTGCTGTTGTTGGATCCTGCAATTGCATGCTCTTGGGCGCCGGAGACACGGTTGTCGGAGTCGAAGGTGTAGACCTCGCTGTTTTGGTGAGCCTCGTCGCTCTGGGAGAGGACTTGCTGGTCGTGCAGATGTTGTGGGGCATGATAGGCCGAGTTCATGGAGTCGCTCTGCATGGCTCCAGTGTTGATGCCCTGGTTCTCTGCCTGAGCGAGGAAGTCGTGGTCATAGTCGCCAATTGTGGAGCGGGCACCCTGCATGTCGTACGTCTCATGCGTGGAGCCATGGTTACCAAGTCCCGGATTCAGAGGACGCCAATGGGCAAGGGAGCTGCCACCTGCGCCGCTGACGGTTGGAGGGAGCTCATGCATACCAGCGTGACGGTGCCAGTGAGCTTTACCATGATTGTTAATCTCATGTGGCCCGATGGAGCCCTGAGATTGGTCGTGGCCCAGGTCCTGGTAGCTAGCTGGGTAGGCTGCGATTCCTGGCGTGGTATGGCTCGCGATCTGGTAGTCATACGGCCGATCGGGAAATCCATGGTGGTGAAAGTTCTCCGTCTGATTCATGTAGTGCGAGTTTCCAGGCAGCACGAACGGAGTCAGCGAGGCTGTAGCAGCGTTGAGCGGATCGGTATGGTCAGCGGCAACAGCGTCGGCCGTCTTGCGTCTCTTCCTGCTCGGCGCGGACGACTGGGGCTCGTCATCAGCTACAGCCGCCAAACCATTGCCCTCTGCACCATGGTTGCATTTCTTCTGCTCTCTGTCAGTGAGGAACACTGTGCTTGATCGCGACAATACGTACGTGTGTCTTCTTGCAAGGATCACAACGAGTGGAGCCCGCCCGTTGCTTTGTTTGACGCGCCTCCTTTTTGCCCTTTGACTTGGTGCTCGGAACGATCACCGGCACCGGGAGAGCACTGGAGTCCCCTCTCATGGTCATGACCTCGGGCGTGCTGATCAGACGTACAGCTTCATCGTGGAATGGCGCAGAAGCACGACCAACCTCGGCTCCATCGGTATTGACGGGGAATCGTAAGAGTTCGGCGACTTGGAGGACTTGACCCCTGGACGGGTAGATTGCGTTTGGTCGGTATAACGGCGATGCAGTCGCGTACTGAGCGTCGAAGAGCATGTCCGACGTGCCCTCCCTGGCGTTGTATTGATTTGTGGCTTGAGCTGGCGCTCTGGTCCCATGGTCGATGGTATTGTGCTTTGGATTTCCTTGGGTTCCTCCTTCGAGGGTAGGCATTGGTGGCAGGATGGTCGAAGAGAACGACTGAGTGTGTTGGCGGACGACCTCCGGTGAGGTTTGCTGCCTGGTCGCGGCGCAGAAGTTGAGAACAGCTTGGTTGCTGATCTTGCGAAGGAGATCTAACTTGATATCAGCACGTTTCTCCATCTTCTTCTTCTGTGTGACCGCCAAATACCCGGATGGATCTTGCTGATGTCCTCTACCAGCGTCGGGGGAGGAGGTGAAGCGATTCGCTCCGATGGCGTCGCGTCGTCGGCGGTCTCGCGCTCGAGCATGCCGCTTTGAGAGTCTCCGTCGTTGGGCTTTGGATCTCCCAATGGCTTCGTCCGCGGGAGAGGATCGATCGGACAGAACAGTGGAAGATGTCCGAAGTGAGGGCAGCGGCTGCATTTCACAAGATCTTGGTAGCATGGCTCGGGGAGATGCCAACGGTCGCAGTTGTGGCCTGTTCTAGTCAGTAGTCGTGCAGAGAAGGCTGGTCGCGTGAGCTGATCGTCATACAAAGCATCCAGTACTGCAGCGCGTTAGCAACTCATGGAACTTGTCTCTCTGGGGCAGACGAATTGGCAGGACGTACCTGGTAGGTCTTATCAAGGATCTTGACACCGAGCGGACCTGAGGGACAGCAGTCAGTGGAGTCGAGGAGTGGGGTCCCGCGGAGAACTCACAGAAGTTGTAGGTGTGCCCTTTGCTGTTGCATATCAGACAGTCTTGCAGAGCTCGGGGGCAGCGCCCAGGGTGGAAGCCCAGGTGGCAGTCACCACAGTTGTCTGGAGGGACCATCAGCACACGACGGTGGGAGTGAGATGCCTAATGGGGCAATAAATGGAGGGTCCTTACGACAGAGATCGGACATCGTGTCGCGTGTTGGACTCGCGACGTGGCGCTTGAGATCGATGCCGTCGCGTGGCACACCTCACTCAGGCTTGTAGATCGCGATGCTCGCGTGGCTACAGCGATGAGGCGATGCAGGTCCAGTCGGGTCTGGAGATGCAGTGATGTTGGTGTTGCGGAGAAGGTGGACGTCGTTGGATGGTGGTTGTAGAAGTGAAGCTCAACGAGAGTGAGGTGAAGTTGTTTTGGACGAATGAGAGCAAGAGGAATTTTACATGACCGTAACGCGTCAGGCAGGCACAATCGATCGCCGAACAGGCAGACGTCTTGTGCGAAGGAGGAATTGAAGACGGCGATACACGTGAGAAAGGAGAATCAAGGTAACTTCACTCTGTTCTGTGGTTGCCCACGACTCCACGAGGATCGTGCGGACAATAGTGAACGCTCTCCTGATAACACCGACTCGACTGAACGATCTTTCGCGTGTGTGCACGTCAGAAACACCCCGACCATCGAGTAGCTGCGTGGACAGGGCATCGTGCTCTCCAGCGAGGACTCGTGTATGCTGCGGCTCCCTCAGGTGTGAAGGAGATTTCGCTCGGGGGCCCAGGACACTCCACCTTCGGCGGTGGCATGCAACGGCCTCGAACCTCTCACTGTCGCGACCACGGAAACGGCGACCACCGTGCCCGAGCACATATCGCTCAGCCGAGCACGGGTTGGCCTACCCATTTGCTGGCTCCATCAGATACTCAATCATCCTCCTCGTGCCCATTCGTCTCATCTCTCGTCCGCCAACGGATTCGCATGTATCCTCACGCTCTGAATCTTGATCGCCTCCTGCGGCCGATTCTTCTTGTCCACCTTCACCTCCTCCATCTTATCCAGCACGTCCCACCCCTCCAACACCCTGCCGAACGCTGTATTCTTTCCATCCAAATGCGGTGCCGCAGCCAAAGTGATGAAGAACTGACTCCCGTTCGTCGCCGGTCCTTTATTCGCCATGCTCAAGATGCCCCGCGCGTGATGTCTCAGCGAAGACTTGATCTCATCCTCAAACATGCCGCCGTATACCGAATTGCTCTCTTTTGTCGTTCCTGTGCTCGGAGATCCGCCTTGAATCATGAAGTTGGGGATGAGTCGATGGAAGGGAGAGTCATTGTAGCCGCCGCTGGCACAGAGGGCGAGAAAGTTGTAGGTGGTTTTCGGACACGCCTGGCAGAAGAGTTCGAGCTTCACATCGCCGTGCGTGGTATTGAGTGTGACGGACATGGCGGGTGGACGCTGAGATGGAGGACGTAGTTACAGAGCCCTTTCCCTCCGTATACCCATCGACGCACCTTGGGATGATATGTCGCAAACGGAACGTCGTAGTGGGAACAAAGTGCAAGTGAGGTTTGACGACTTGAGCGGGTTCGGATAGCAATTCCTGCGCCACGGCGAATCGGCGGGACATCCATGCTGGACGAGCTGTTTCAACTTTCAAGACAGCGATCACAATAACATGTTTTAATCACACTTCAAACTCGCGAGTCAGGCTTCACATTACATCTGTCGTTCGACATTCGTTGACAGGTCGCAAACTACGACACATCTTCCCATCATAAGGTATCTCCTTACCAACAATCTCGTGCAAGCTGCACAACATCGTCACCGCAGCCCATCAGCAAGCTTCAGCTTCTAGTTCTAGCCTCGCCGCCAAAACACGGCTCGCAAGTAGAACCTTGGACTCCACCCCTCCGCGCCAGCGCGACGAGCAGCTCGACGACACGATCAATATACAACGGAGCATTCCATAGCGATCGGTCTTGCAACATCAGCTATTGTCGCAGCGATCAGCGACACGACCGTTCCGGAGTGACTCCAGTCGCACTTCCGAAGCTACCATTGAACCACCACATCCTCCCGGGCGATACTACGAAACGAGGTGATCGCAAACACGCCTCTTATATCCCGGCGGGGTACGCAAGGGCATGGCCACACATGGTGGTGATGCACGGGAGTCAATCGCCACAACAAGGCGAAGTGATCGGAAAGAAGCTGCTATGGCAGCTTTCGTGAGAGTCTCGGGACCGCCGAATAGCAACTTCTTGGTGGGATATCCGGGAATCTCGGCGACGTTGGTATGTCTTGAACAATGAGGGAGGATGGAGAAGGACTAGATGCGAGGATTGAATGCGTAGGCTAACAATAGTCTTTGCAGCCTCGAATCGAAGGACGAGTTGAGATTCGTCCTGGCACAGGAGTCTCCGCTCCCGTCCATATATCCCTCGTCACGGTATCCCTCCAGCGCCGCGAATCGATCAATCCTGCCGCCGAATCCGTGTTCCGATCACAGCTATCGTCTCCGCGAAAAGAGATCACAGATATCGTAGGGAAGGAGATGCTGCTTTTTCGATGTTCACCTGGAAAGGAGGCGGAGTCGGTCCTACTAATGGACCTACCATTCGTCATATTCATACCATACGGACGAGGAGGAGAGGAAGTCGCAAGGAGGGTACCGCCAGCATCATTACAACTGGACAAACGTACTGCGGAGACATTCTACGAGATCGTGGTGACGGTGCAGCAAGGACACCAGGAGCAGAGGAAGCACGCATTTCCGGTACCGATATCAAGATACGACACTCTCTCGACCTTTGGCATGTACAATCGACCTGAAAGCGCGGAACGAGTGACGGATCATCTGGTGACGCTGGGCATCAGTCTTCCACGCTGGAGCTACGGACCTCTGGATCCGGTCTCAGTCTACATCAAGCTCTCCCCGAACCCGGACTGGATGAGCAAAGCGAAGAAAGTGCTCATCCAATCAATCACAGTCGGCATCGACGAAGAAATCATCTACAATCCCGAAGGCGACGAACCCACGCGAAAAGTCAAAACTCTAGCAAAACATCAACAATCCGTCGGCGTCAAAATGCCAGAAGCAGGCTACTTCACCAACCTCGGCCTCGTATTCCCCGCCCGAGAACTCCGCGACAGCGAAGGCGTCCTCCCGCGAGCGAGAAAGGAGTTCCCGATGTACAACGTCAGCGGCTTTACGACCACCGGCACGCTGTACAAGATCGAATACTACCTCACCGTGAAAGCGAAGTTGTCCTCCGCGCGGGATATACTGCTGAGGCAGCCGATTGTGGTGTGTCCGTTTGATCACGCGGGGTGTAAAGAGGAGATGGAGGCGATTGAGCAGGCGGCCAAGGACGCGGCGCATATTTCTCCGGATAATCCGATGTTGCCGGCTGCGTCGATTGTTAAGGCGAATGATCCGGCGGGGTTGAGGGCGTTGGGGGTAACAATGATTGGGAATCAGAGGAAGCCGTTGATTGAGTGAGGGAGGACACCTGCCATGTCATATTTTGCACAGCTTGCTTGGTGCTATGAGCAATGGTCTTGGGATGGAGGCTGTGGTCCCAGGGCTTCAAATCTCTCCTCAAGCTGTCGTCCTTGAGATTTGCAGAGGTGCCAGGTTCCTGATGTACGCCTCGGCATTTTGGAGTCTTGAGACCAAGGAGCAGCAACCGCGGACCTGAGAGCAGACGACACCTCATGGTTCGCGCAGCTACGATGGCATGACGATGTCGCCACCACGAACACGTCTGGAAGCTCAACAGAATCTGACGCTGTACAGATATGAGCCCTTTCAGCTTCCAGGAGGAAGAAGGCAGGAGAAAGTCCGATCAACGCAATCGCCTTCGCAAGGCGGCATCAGAAATGGGGCGTGTCTTTTGAGGGCGCAATCCCCGATTTTGGCGCCAGCTAAAGCGAGGCGAGGGGCAATTTGGCTTGTAAACCCATTGAGGATCGGACGTTGGAGGCTCAGAGGGAAGTGCTGTATACCCCGGCGTACAGGTAGCCTTTTTGAATGATGGAATGATCATATCGTGCCCTCGTGGTATCTTGGAACTTGAACGCGCTTTCATTGCGATGTGGCTGATCTATGGCATAACGATTGTATCGAATTGAGAAAGGAGTAGAAACTTCAGACGCCTCAAAGCAATTCGGAATGGTCGTAGAGCAACCATTCAACACGGGCGGTCGCAGCTTATTCGTCGATAACAAAAATCTTCTGGTTCATGCCTCAGGCTCTAATAATCTTGGTAATCACAACTGTGACGTGCCTGCCTGACTGACGCCAACTTGACCTTTACAGCTCTGAACTTAACCACCAAAATCGCCATCTCAAACACAGCCTCACTCCACGTCGTCTCACCATCTACCGCCATCCATTCACCATCAACAATACCGTGGCCATCTCTCCTTCTATCCCTGCAGGTTGTCCCAACGCTGCCCTCACCGTCCGTCTGGCCCGGCCTGGAGGAGTAGTTCACTCTAATAATCATACTTGCAGATGAAGCGGAAGCTTTCCGACTCCGAAGACACGACCAACTCCACAGAACTCACCAACCGGAAGAAGAGCATGACAGAGGCCAACGGCGACGGCAGCACCGCCATGGACGTCGACACACCTGCCGCCACGCTGGAGCAGCTCAAAGATGCCAGCAATGGCGAGATCGATGAGTCGCTATACTCTCGCCAGCTGTACGTCTTGGGCCACGAGGCCATGAAGCGTATGGGATCATCGCACGTTCTCGTATCAGGACTGCGCGGATTGGGAGTGGAGATTGCGAAGAACATTGCTCTGGCAGGTGTCAAGAGTCTGACTCTGTTTGACCCCAAGCCCGCTGCGATTCAAGATCTGTCATCACAATTCTTCCTACACCCTGAGGATGTCGGCAAGGCAAGAGCTGATGTCACAGTGCCGCGCGTGGCAGAGCTCAATCCCTATACACCCGTGAAAATTCACCCCTCAAAGGACCTCACCAGCGATCTGCAATCACTCAAGCAATATCAGGTCGTCGTTCTGACAGACACGCCACTCAAGGATCAGATCAGGATCGCCGACTTCTGCCACGACAACGGCATTTTTGTTGTCATCACGGACACATTCGGCCTGTTTGGCACCATCTTCACCGATTTCGGAAAGAACTTTACCTGCGGCGACCCGACTGGAGAGAACCCACTCAGTGGTATCGTCGCCGGCATCGACACGGACGGACTGGTATCAGCCTTGGACGAGACTCGTCACGGTTTGGAAGATGGAGACTTCGTCACGTTTACGGAAGTGGAGGGAATGGAGGGCCTGAATGATGGCACACCTCGCAAGATTACCGTGAAGGGACCATACACATTCTCTATCGGCGACGTGTCGTCATTTGGACAGTACAAGCGCGGCGGACTCTACACACAAGTCAAGATGCCAAAGATCATTAACTTTGAGCCTCTCAGCAAGCAGCTGCAAAAGCCAGAGTTGATGATTGCGGATTTTGCCAAGTTCGACCGTCCGGGCATGATGCATGTGGGCATCCAAGCTCTCCATGCGTTTGCGGAGAAGCACAACGGAGAGCTGCCACGCTCGCACAACGAGGCTGATGCGCAGGAGCTGGTCAAGCTGGCAAGGGAGATCGCCGAGAAGTCGGAGGACAAACCGGAGCTGGACGAGAAGGTCATCACGGAATTGGCATACCAGGCTCGCGGCGACTTGTCACCCATGGCGGCATTCTACGGTGGTCTGGCTGCGCAGGAAGTGTTGAAGTCCGTGTCGGGCAAGTTCCACCCCATCAAGCAGTGGCTGTACTTCGACTCGCTTGAGTCGATCCCAACATCGTCCAAGCGTAGTGAGGAGCTATGCAAGCCATTAGGAACTCGCTACGACGGGCAGATTGCTGTGTTCGGAAAGGAGTACCAAGAGAAGCTCTCCAACGTCAAGCAATTCCTGGTGGGCGCTGGCGCCATCGGTTGTGAGATGTTGAAGAACTGGGCAATGATCGGCCTTGCAACTGGACCGAACGGCAAGATCAGCGTGACGGACAACGATCAGATCGAGAAGAGCAACCTCAACAGACAGTTCCTGTTCCGGGCAAAGGACGTTGGCAAGCTGAAGAGCGAGGCTGCTTCAGCGGCAGTGCAAGCGATGAATCCAGATTTGAGTGGCAAGATCGAGATGATGAAGGACAAGGTTGGCCAAGAGACCGAGGCGATCTTCAACGAGACATTCTGGGAGAGCCTTGATGGTGTAACCAACGCACTGGACAACGTCGATGCTCGGACATATGTCGACCGTCGGTGCGTCTTCTTCCGCAAGCCTCTTCTCGACAGCGGCACGCTCGGCACGAAGGGAAACACTCAAGTCGTCCTGCCAAACCAGACGGAGTCATACTCCAGCTCTCAGGATCCACCCGAGCAGTCATTCCCGATGTGCACTCTACGTTCCTTCCCCAATCGCATCGAGCACACCATCGCATGGGCAAAGGAGCTCTTCCACTCTTCTTTTGCTGGTCCTGCTGAGATTGCCAACGCATACATCTCCCAGCCAGACTACCTTGGCACGCAGTTGAAGCAGTCTGGTAGCGAGAAACAGACGTTGGAGACTCTTCGCGAGTACCTCGTCACCGATAAGCCTCAATCGTTCGACGACTGCATCAAGTGGGCACGTATGCAATTTGAGAAGCAATACAACAATGCCATTCAGCAATTGTTGTTCAACTTCCCGAAAGACTCCACCACCTCTTCCGGCCAACCATTCTGGTCAGGACCCAAGCGTGCACCAGACCCGCTCGAGTTTGATGCCAACAATCCTACTCACTACTCTTTCGTCCTCTCCGCAGCCAACCTTCACGCCTTCAACTACCACATGCAGCCCAACACCGACCGCAAGCACATTATCTCCGTGCTCGACAGCATGCATGTTCCTGAGTTCAAGCCTGATCCGGGCGTTAAGATTCAAGCCGACGACAAAGAGCCTGACCCGAACGCTCAAGGTGCTGGCATGGACGACAACGAGCAACTCAACCAGATCGCCAGTTCCCTTCCTACGCCGAAGTCTCTCGGGGATTTCCGCCTGGAGCCCGTTGAGTTTGAGAAGGACGACGACACCAACTTCCACATTGACTTCATCACCGCCGCATCCAACCTTCGCGCCGAGAACTACAAGATAGTCACCGCCGACCGCCACAAGACCAAGTTCATCGCTGGCAAGATCATTCCTGCAATTGCGACCACCACGGCGCTCGTCACTGGTCTCGTGATTCTGGAACTGTACAAGATCGTCGACGGCAAGACCGATATCGAGCAGTACAAGAACGGCTTCGTCAATCTGGCACTGCCGTTTTTCGGCTTCAGCGAGCCGATCGCGTCGCCGAAGGGAACGTACAAGGGTCCGAACGGAGATGTCACGATCGACAAGCTGTGGGACCGCTTCGAGAGTAACGATGTTACCCTGCAGGAGTTCATCGATGACTTCAAGAAGAAGGGTCTCGATATCAGCATGATCTCGAGTGGAGTCAGCTTGCTGTACGCGAGCTTCTACCCGGCGAGCAAGAACAAGGAGAGGTTGCCGATGAAGTAAGTGACGACTCGTATCATATGTTCGTGAGCTATTACTGACTTTAAGCGTATAGACTATCCAAGCTCGTCGAACACATCTCCAGGAAGCCAATTCCGGACCACCAGAAGAACGTCATCTTCGAGATTACGGCTGAGGATGCTACGGAGGAGGACGTAAGTTACCCACAGCCAGAAGATTCGAACAGCTGTACGGTCTGAGACTATGCTAACCTTTTCTACAGGTCGAGGTCCCCTATGTCCTCGTAAAGCTAGATAAGTGATGCAGTGCATAGCGGCACAATGCTGCGAGAAAAGAAATGGCCCAACGCAAAAGATAGGAGATCTCAAGGCGACGAACAAAAATGACGAATGGGAACGCGTATACCGACATCAAGAACCGCGTTGCTGGATAAGGATCGATACCACTCATGAAGTGGACATATGATGCAAAGGACAAGCATAGAAGTAGATAGACAGACTGTATCTTCTGAGCTATAGGCCCCTCTCTTTCCAATGATGGCTGGACGACTTCGATACACCGCAAGATTTGAAGCATCTCGTAAATGAATGGCCCAAGAGAGATGCCCACTTGCGATCGGAATGCAGACTCTCGACATCTTCAACGCGA
This sequence comes from Zymoseptoria ardabiliae STIR04_1.1.2, assembly GCA_000223765.2. Lineage (NCBI taxonomy): Eukaryota > Fungi > Ascomycota > Dothideomycetes > Mycosphaerellales > Mycosphaerellaceae > Zymoseptoria > Zymoseptoria ardabiliae. The sequence continues at coordinate 78,492 of AFIV01000494.1, read as the reverse complement.
CATTGGTGTCTCCTACGTGCGCTCCCTCCAACCCCAGGCTCTTGGCTGGTCTTGTCGACGCTAATTCCACACGTACAAGGGCACCGCTACAATCCATCACACCTGTCCTGATTGCTAAGATTGTCGGCTCACTTCTGCTTGCTTCTCTCACAGCTCCAGAATGCTTGACGGACCTCCTGCTGCGTCACAAGCAGACCCTGAAACTCGTACAGCTGGGCGGAGTGTTCCTTTCTGAAGGAGTCTGACTTGAATGCTTCCAGGCCTTCGCGGGCAGCTTGCCGCACGTCGAAGCATTTGAGTTGCGAGGATGGTTTCATGCGGAAAACGGCGAAGATGATGGATACTTTTGGTTTGGGGACCTCGATCGCGAGACGAATATCAGCCACGCTAAGGTCGTTGCTGAGTATCTCAAAGCCGGAGGTGAAAGGATCCCGCCTTTACCTTTCCGACCATACGCTCAAGATGACTATGTTTTGGGAGAGGGAGAGGACGATGAAGATGACTGGACCGATGACGAAGACGGGGACGAGGACGAGACGATCGCGAGTTAACGAGAGCATTGTTGGATACCACTTGAGGGACGCGGGACGAGAGTGTCGCTAGCACCATGGTACCGCGCTCAGGACATCGAGAGCCATGCTGGAGCACCACGCCATCAACTTTGTCTTGCTCCAAGATCTTTCCCGTGGTTTGCTCCGTCTACTCTATACTCATTCATCCGACACGAGACCTTGCGGTCGACGGCACACAACGAACGCCAAACCAGACCCCAAAGAGTGTTGTTATAGCATGTAATGGGGCAGCAAGAAATGCTGGCAACTTCTTCCGAGAGGAGGAGTCTATTGGTCTCAGCTAGGCTGTAGTCCCGAGAGCAACCAAGGCCCTCTCTCCGGCGCCGACGCACGGCTTTCGCTGCATGGCGGCGTGTATGTCAGCGACGATTCAGCGCGGGCGCCATCTGGAGTCAGCGAGACAAACCCTCGTTCCGCCCCACTCAACTGTCCTGTCCCACGTCCTGTGTCAGCCTCCAAGGTCGCTCCGGCAAACTCCAAGATCCTAGATTAGCTGCTACTGCAACACAACATGCCCTGTCCTGCATGTGGGAAGCAGCACTGCTTTCGGAAAACCTTGTCGCCGTCCTCACCCAGGTATCGACCAATTCTCGAGGTCAGATTGGCTCGAGAATGCTTCAAGGAGGGGTGCTACCTCTTGCTGTTGGCCCAGAGTCTGCATACAATGCTCCAAAGATTGCACATCAGGAGAGAAGACCTAGCCGGTCCTTGATGTAAACCTCTGCGGCCATGGGCGGAATCTGCAGTCCTCTTCCGCGGCTCTCCGTAAGGCAGGGGCCTCTTCAAGGATGGATGGATTCACTTTCATTTTCTCATCATCTGAACGGTGACCGTGACCCTCACGCCACTTCTCACTTCAACCGCATGCCGGATGCGGACGGACATCGTATTGATGCATGCACGAGCAGGAATATCCCGCATTCATCACAAGGAGTTTGCCGGGAAAGGTGTCTCGCTCGTGACCTGATGTCAGATGGGAAAACATGATGGGTTCCAGCACCACATTTCGATTGCATTTCGCCCCAGCAACATTGTCTGGCTGTGACACCACGCTCACCCCACCGATTTCACCAACTTGGCCACCAGCACAGCACTCTCGACACGACGGCAAGTGGGGGCTCATCAACACACTGTGGTGGAACGCCGAAGACGGAGTCTCCCCAGCGCCAGGCATTACTTCTATGGCGATGCGAGGACCTCAACGAGCCGATAGAACAAGTGGCCGTTTGTGCTTCTCGCGTGATTTGAACTTTGGAAGGGCCTGGCAAGCATTAAACGAGGTGCACGCGCATCGAATTGGCGTCCAATTTGGCCCCGAATGAAGCGAGAAATGCTTGCGGGCAAGGGGATAGGCCACTCGAGGCTTGTCGATGACCTCGTTCTGCTAATACGGTCTCACTCGTACGCTGTACCAATCCAGAGTGACCCTGGCTCCATCCCGTGATCCCAGACTTCAGGGCGGACCATTTTCGATGGCAACCCAGTCGAGCACCGGATCTTCCCAGAAGCCGAGACCAAGACTATGCGTCTTTGGTCGGCGAGCACCGCATACAAAGGTCAGCGACATCCGCCCGTGGTTCTGATCCTTTTCCACCAAGTCCTCGTTACACTGCAGTACACCAATCCAGCGACAGAGCCCATCTCGTTGACCCTCACTCTACAGAGCCATCTCGTTGACCCTCACTCCAATCCGCACGTCATCATGCGCTTCGCTTCCATTGCCGCCCTTGTGGCTACCTTGGCCACTTCTGTGATGGCCGGCGGCGGCTGCCATGGGAGGCTTCAAGGCGACGAGTGTTTCACTCCGGATAAGGGTCCATGCGTTCCATGCCCTCCTCTTCCGGGCTGCTCGATACCCGATTGGTGCGGAGACTACACCTTCATCTGCCACGCGTATAAGCACTTCCTTCGCATGTTCCAATGTCTTTGCACACTCACACTTTGCAGTCAACGTCATGCCGGCCTCTCGTGTTATTAGGAGGCACCCAGTCCGAGCTTCCAGGCCAACGACGCACGATCGAGCTTGCCGACAGAGCGTTTGCTCAAGAGCTCCAAACTTGTCCAGGTGCAAGACCATGCCACTACTGAGGAGTCCCCGACGATACTCGCCACTGGACGAAACACTTTCAAACTGTTCCCTTTATCACTATCTTCGGTTCTTCTCACTCCATATCTAGCAAGAAAATCGCAGCTGGCGCCGTCGTCGCCATTACATCCCCTCGCATCTCTTGCCACGAATCTCCAGTGAGATCCCCGTGACTGCTTGCCTGCAATTGCCATGGCTCACTAGACGGCTCCGACGGCATGTCAGGTGCATGTCGTCCGGTCTCACAACGACACAGGACTGCATTGCCGAGAGTGATAAACGGCCTCTTGTTGACTAAGTGCCGCAGTTTGTGACACTCCAAAGAAGGTTGGTGGCCTGTCAGCTCATGGTCGTGGATCTTGGATGCGTCTTGAACAGCCCATTGGTGAGGAACGACATCGTCTGTCCACTTGCGAAGAGCTGCCGTTTCCGCTACAAGGATACGCCACAAGCAGCATTATCGGAGCACGCTCGCTAGTGCCTGTCGGCCTGCTGTCTTTCGTAACTGACATTCCCACCTTGGCCCATGCTGTCGTGCGAAGCCTCGTTGATCGCGACCATCTCTCACAATGCCAAGATCATGACCAGGCCCGGCAAAATGTCGAGTATCGGGCCACCATGGGATGCGACCATCTCGCAAAACTGCCTTATTATTGCATATCATCGAAAATTTGTCGCCCTACAATCCAGCTGCTCTGTCAAACGCCATGTTCTTCGCAAAAGCATTGCGATACCTCCGAGGCAGGGAACCTCCAAAGTCATATTCAAAACCCCTGGATGACCTCCCAAACGAGCTTCTCGACTGGATCTGTGGCTACTGCGATAAGCCTGGAATCAAAGCCTTGAGGCTGGCATGCCGCACTACCAGTCATGTTGCCACTGCATACCTTTTCCCGGAGGTGGTGTTGTTCATGAATCGGGACAGTCTGGAAGCATGCCGTGGTGTTGGTAAGTCTCTCAAAAGTGTGGGAGACTCAGCAGTCTACATAGATGGTCCGTATTTTAGCATGGCTGATTCTCCATTCTTTGGCAATGCAGCTGCGCACCCAATATTCTCCAAGACAGCGCGGAATCTCTGGATCCAAGCCGATCGCCCGAGGAAAATGAACCTGGAAGAGTGGAACGTGGAACAGAAGGAGATCGCTGAGTTGGATCTCGTCACAGTGGCATCGGACCGTATCGATCAAGAGCTCGCCGTGGGCAGCAGAGAACACATCGCTGCGATGAAGGCAATGCTTCGGGAGGCCCGCGAGCAGATCCACATAGAGAAGTCGCCATTGTCGAAGGAACAACGTCGATGTTGCCATGCGCATGCAGTCCGCCTCGCTACGGACGCGGAGCAAATGATGCGCGATCAGAGTTTGTTCGCGTGCTTGCGTAAGGTGCTGACGAAATGCGACCAGATCGACAGCGTAGATCTCACGACGTGCCATCATATTCGGAAAGCGACGACGGCATACAACAAGAGCTTCGCACAAGGTCTACTGCGGCCGTTTGGCGACTTGAATGAGCAAGAGTCCGGCGTTGATGCCATGACCCAGCTTATGCTCGCTGCCTCCAGCGTCGGATTCAAGCCCAAGAAGATCAATCTGGGAAACCTGTCGCACCTTATTCTCATCAATCAGGAAGACTTCTCGGAACAGCTACAGGAACTTTTCACCAATGTCGAACACCTGGTCTGGGAGTTCTCCGTCCCGGTCTACGACGATGCCTTCACCTTGGACAGGTACGCCTACGAGGATATTGCGTCTGATCTCTTCGGAACCAAAGCTCTTGTTTCTGTCATGGAGGTTACGGCGAAATTGCAGCATCTTCGTCTTGAACTCCCGGACCATCCGGAGGCCGATAACTACGTGACACTGCAGGATATCGTGGGCGGCACCACCTGGCGACATCTGACGCACCTGGACATTGCAAACTTTGAAGCAAAGCCGGACGACTTGACAGATCTTCTCATACGTCACAGAGATACCCTTACATACGTGAAACTCGGCACAGTCTGTCTTCAGACAGGGACTTAGCCCGAGTGCTTTGAGACCTTCGCGGGGAAATTGCCCAAGATCCAACACTTCGAGGTCAGGGGAAGATTCAGCGATGACACCATCGACGAGTCGTTCTTGTGGTTCGGATGGCCGGACGAGAAGCACAATAACGCACGCGGCGAGGTGGTTCGCAAGTTCATTGTCACTGGCGGCGAAGAATGCCCGGTAATCCACTACCAACATGATGAAGACGAATCCATGTCTGATGAGCATTGGAGTGACGGGAACGACGAGGATGGAAACGAGGATATGGAAGGTAACGAGGATCATGATGACGCCGAGCACGAGGATGTCTATGGACTTGACGAGGATGATCAGGGCCACGGTCCCATTTATCAAACTCCCAACGGCCCGTGGCCATAGCTTGGGTGAGATCTCCTGTCACCCGAAGTCTGGAATCGAGGAGGCAGTATCACAGCATATACTGTACGAGACCAGCAGGTAGAGAATGCGAAAAACGCGACCAGCTTGACAGCATGCAATAGCGCCTTCTGATGATGCCCTCGCTGAGTGATATGTTACCCAGGCACATCAATCCGACGTTCATGCCACTGCACACTGACCGAGGTGCTGAAGTCATTCAGACGCTCCTCAGCTTGACGACCTGAAATGCACTTCGAAGATGATTCAATCTACCAGGGTAACGGCAGAAGCAGCATCGGCATCTAGTCGAGCGTTCCGGCACGAGAGCACCGTGTCATAATGTGATATAAAGTCATTGGCTCTGACAATTGGCACGAAAACCACGCACCAGACGCACCGCCATCCATCAAGCAAGCAACGGATCGCACTCGCCACTCTTAGCCTCAGAACGTTTCGCATGCTTCCTCCCACCAGCTTCATCCGGCCCACCTCTTCTCTCGCGATACAACCAGATATGCTGCAGGACAAACACCTCGTCCGCTAGCAAACTCAATATGGCCAGTCCCAACTTCAACGGATTGCCGCTCAAACCGGACCAGTCCGCTTGCCGCGAGCAGTCGACCACCAGCTGCACCAGGCTGAGGATGCCTCCGCCCGCATCGAGCAGAACACCGATTATGGTGAAGCCACGGGTTGACCTTCGACGGTGGTTGGACAGGATTTGTGGGACATACTTGAAGACCGTTATCACGAGTTTCAACGTCGAGACGGTGGAGATCTAGACGGAGAGTGTCAGCTGGTGGAATACGAGAGCAATTCGGCAGGCGGAACGCTGACGTACGACATCGATCCATTCCCACAATATGCCGTTCCCGGCATCATCGACTGCAAGGCCGCTGGGTACAAGAGCGAAGGCAATGCTCGTCAAGACGACCAATCCACTCCCGATGACCAGCGCTGCAGTAACTTTACTCAGGTCGCGTTTCCCGGTCCGATCGTTCGACACACATGGGGCGCTCCATCGCCATAGTCCAGGCCAGAACTGCGAAGAGACAACAGCACACAGCAAGAAGGAATGAATGGCATAGCAGAAGTCGTTGAAGCGCACTGTCGGTTCAGGACTGGCGGGGTGGCGATCGGCGTATTGGGCTCGAACAGTGGACGAGAAGAGGAGGGCCGCGGAGCTGACTGTCTGTGGTATTGGGTTTGTACGTCAGCTCGGTTCAATCACCTGGGACGAGGCCGCGGAGAGCTTGGAGTGCCAGGCGGACGTACGTAGCATGCTGAACCGAGGACGTTGAGCACCGGATAGTCAAAGGTGAGGCCTTCCGTTGACTTTCGGGAGAAGTTGGAAAGAGGTTGCGGGTAGTACGATAGGGACCAGAGAGTGAAGTAGCCCCAGCCGCAAAGCCTACAAGTTCATCAGGGTGTAATGGCTTTGGCTCGAATTTGATCTTATACGCACCATGATACAACACCCAGAACTTGGTCAAGATCCATGTCCAGATGTCAAGCAACTCATGTCGGAGTCCAGAAAGGAGCTGCATCGTTCTCGAATCTGGCCGGGACGGTGTATATGTTCCATCGGCATACCACTTTCTATTCCGCGATTTACTCCGTGGTTTACTCCGCGACTTACTCCGTCTACTCCGTCCGTTCGTTTTCTTGCTCGTCAATTATATACCTTGTGCATGAGCACCCAGAGAATGAGACACAATGGAAACCGTAGCAGAACACATACCGTCTCGATTTCCCTGAGAACGAGTTGGCAGGAAGAGACTGCTGCCTCTCGTCTCATGCGACTTTCCATTCCCCTCGATGCAAGACCATGCACTGCGATGCTGGTTCAAGCAGATACGCATGTCGACAAGAGCTGTCACACCCGAGACCTGATCTTGTCACATTGCTCACGATCGATGGATCAGCTGAGGAAAAGAATGAGATACCCGGGTGAGGTCAAAAGAGATGGTCGTTCTGGGCAGGGATCCGCGTCGCGATTGAGTTCGGAGTCGACTCCGGGACTTCGCGTCCTTCGTTTGCTCATCAATCTTTGTTCGCCATCACATTCTCAAGAGCTCTTATCCATTGAAACCGACCGTGCAAGGCACAAAGCTCATCCGGTATGGACATCCTACCAGACGAGCTGCTTGGAATGATTTGCAGTCACTGCAACAAACCGGAACTCAAAAGTCTTCGCCTTGTCAACCGCACCACATTGAAGGCTGCGAACGAATACCTGTTTCCAGAGATTGTGGTACTCATGAACCGAGAAAGCGTCAAATCTTGCAAGGAAGTTGTCGCACACCCAGTGTTCTCCAGGACAGCTCGGAATCTTTGGATACAGGCAGATCGTCCTCGAAGGACTACTTTCAGTGACTGGGACGCCGCGCGGAAACGCAACTTTGTTCACATGAAAAGCACAAAGACCGCAAATGATGTTATCTACGGGTCGCAGAGTGGGATCAAGAAAGGGGAGCGACAAGCAGCTATGCTTGCGTTGGCCCAAGAGCTTCAGGCAAAAGCCAAACTTGAGGTCGCCACATGGTCCAAGGAGCAATGCGAGAGTCTCTATGCAAAAGTGCTTCGCATAACATCAGAAGCCGAGGAGATCTTCTATGACCACTCTCTATCGACTTGCTTTCGGAATGTCCTTACACAATGCCCGAATGTAGATTCCGTGGAGATCACGCTCGCCAACTCTATCCGGCCCGGCACTATCAAATGGAACAAGGCATTTAAACGAAGCGGAGCTCGTGCATTTGGTGATATGGACCCTGACACTTCCGGTGTGGATGCCCTGACCCAGCTGGTATCGGCTGCGCTCGCCGTGGACTTCAGACCTAGGGTTCTGAAGCTTGGGGATGTCTCGCACTGCGCATTCATGCGCAAAGCTCTCTCGGACCAGCTGAAGATTCTCTCTACGGACCTTGAGGAATTGACATGGAAGTTCGCCATTCCGTACCTTGATGAAGACGAAATTTTTCAGGAGGGATTCGATGAAATGGTGCAGGACTTCGAACGATCCGGCAAGTTCGTCTCTCTCCTGGAGTGTGCACCCAAGCTGAGAAAGCTTGATTTGGAGCTGCCCGTTAGTCACCACGCTGACGAGCTCATCATGCTGGCGTGGGTTGTCGGCAATGTAACGTGGCCGCTGCTTGCACAGGTTCAACTTTTCAATTTCGATACGACGCCTACTGATCTGAGCGAATTCCTACTACGCCATAAGCACACACTGACAAGCGTGTGCCTCGGAGAAGTGCGCCTCTTCGAAGCCGGAGAAGAGTCGCAAGACATGTGGCCAGACTGCTTCCTCTCCTTCGCTGGCAAACTTCCCAAGGTCCAGGAGTTTGACTTGCGAGGTAGGTTTATGGCCACCTGGACAAAGTTCTACGATTTCGGTGACCTAGAACGGAATGCAAATAACAGATACGGCAGAGCAGTCTCTGCATTTCTGATTGCTGGGGGAGATCAGCTGCCGGAATTTCCAGAACGGGAGGAGAGCGATGGCTGGCTCGATGATGACGAGGACGACGTGCTTCAGCCGGCTGTTGATGATGATGCTGAGAACGAGGAGAATGCCGATCCCGACGTTTGAATGGAAAGTGACAAGGTTGCCACAGTTTCAAGCGAGCGCACGACTATGACCCTTTCGCTTCTGAACTACTTGACCTGGAAAGCTTTCAAAGTCAGCCTATTCCTCGGATATGCATCGTGCTCGGCTCGCGTCCCAAATCAGCGCTCCTTTGGCTGTATGCCACGTACAAACGTCTCGGCGTGTCTGAGCCGATTTCAGGGGACGCAGAGAACAAGCTCGAGATCTGCCTCTTGCTCAGTCGCTCTTTTCACCACGTGGCGTGATCTGACTTCCTCCCATTCCACAGCACCTTCTTTCACCACTGCTATCTTCCTTCTTATCGCTAGGGCTGGCTCGAGTCTGCTGCGGTGGACGAAGCCAGATGATCGGGCAAATATCAAGGCATCAACACGTGAAGAGAGCGATATCCGAGACGTCGGGATCAGCAGCCATACCAAATCATGATGCAGCAGGGGGTATTCACGGCTTCTGCTGTCGTCAGAGCTCGATCGGACTGCCGCGCCTCTCTCCCGCCGGTCACAATCGACCGAGCGGTGCGTCAGAGGATCAATCCGATGACTAAACTGCGATAACTCGATTAAGAGCGTGCGACGAGAAGAACTGCAGCAATGTGGAGATGGAATCGGCAAGATGATTGCTTCGCTTTGAACAGGAGTCCCTTGGAAGTTGGTCTGATTTGATTTGATGCCGCGCATGGGTGGTCGCGAAGCTCTCAAATCTCACGTCGGCCTTCTTACCATTATGAATTTCCTTGACCCATTCGCTTGCCTGTTCGTGCTTATCGCAATACCATCGACTATCGGATATTGAAATCGAGCCTCGCTGTAAAATTTCGCACACATTCTTGTCGGGGTACTACGGACTGCTGTCCAGAAGCACCATGGACGATCTTCCGGTCGAAACCCTCGATTTGATCTGCGACTTGTCTGAAGTACCGGACATGAAGAATTTGCGATTAACGTGCCGGAAAATACGAAGTGTAGCGGACGGGCACCTCTTTCCTGAGGTCGTGGTGTTCATGAACCGCGACAGTCCCGAGACATGCACAAATGTCGCCGCACATCCTATCTTTTCCAAAACAGCTCGGGTCTTGTATACTCAAGCAGATCGCCCCAGGAGATCTCGATTTGGGACATGGCACCAAAACATCAAGCTCCTTGAGCCGACGATCTTCACGCCTTGAAAGGAGTAGCCTGGCCCTTCCATGGACCAACTTGAGTATCGCTATGCCCAAGCGCTCCGGCTCACTTCCGAAGCAGAGGAAATCATGTACGACCGGTCTCTTCGGAACTGTCTACGCGACATCCTTACTCGCTGCACCAAGATAGAAAGAGTCGACGTCGACTCTTTTGCTGAGGGGGAGACTGTTACAGGTTGGAACAAAGGCTTTCGACCGGGAATGCTAGTTCCCCAAGGCGATCTCGAGCTCCGTACATCCGGACTCGATGCTATGATTCAGCTCGCAGTGGCCGCGTACGAGGTCGGTTTCAAGCCCATGGTGCTTCGTCTGCGAGACGTCTCCCACGTCGTCTCCATGCATGGCTCTATAAAGGAACCGTCGAAGGCCTTGTTCGCCGGACTGGAAATGCTGCGATGGCGATTTTCGAATCCGGACCGCGTGGAGACTGCCGGCCTGGGGAAGGACGCCTACAGAGACATGCTGGATGACTTCGAGAACGCCAACAGTTGTGTCTCTCTTCTGAGGTCTACAACGCGGCTGGAGCGACTGGAGCTTGAATTACCCACGCGCACCAGCACTGAGCAAAACGTAAAACTACCAGATGTCTTGGGAGACATTCTTTGGCCACAATTGACCCACCTCCGACTGTCCGAGTTTCAAACAAGTCCGGATTACCTCAAAGACTTCTTGCTGCGACACAAGTCGACACTGCTGCATGTCGGCTTAGGAGACGTGCATCTGATCGCAGACGAAGCTGATTGGCCGGACACTTTCGCCTCCTTCGCAGGAAAGCTGCCCATGCTTCAGAAGTTTGAATTACGTGGAAACTTTGGTCAGAACTTTGAACACTTCTATTGCTTCGAAAATTTGCTTCGCCCGCAGGATAAGGAGTATGGCCGACAGATTTGCGGTTACATTATTGATGGTGGAGAGCGGTGCCCACCGAAACCTACACTGCTCGAGTCTCAGAACAGTGATGAAGACGGTGAGACTGAGACGGAGCATGAGAGCGGCGATGAAGACGATGAGAGCGATGATGAAGACGAGCCTTGGAACGCATGAACTCAACACGAGGGCAATGAGGACTAGAATCCCGACGATGAGTAGGCCAAAGACGAGTCGGCAGTCGGTGCCAATCTGGAATGCAGGCTGGGCCATCTCTGGTGTCCCAGCGCCCACAGCGTAGATCTAGGTGTCCACAACGATGGCCCAGTCCGTTTCCTGGAAGGCCTGTACCGCCGAAATGGCCTTACAGACCGAACAACCTCCAGCGCAGACTGCCAGACTGCATGTGCGAATCATGTCACAGTCCAAGCTGCATCTCATGCCCCTCTCCGCATTCACTACCCTCGATCTCATCGGAGATACCGCCTACCATAGAATGGCTCAAACGTCAGCCTCTCGGATCGGATAATCTGGAGGACTGACTATCACTTCGAAAAGCCCTGCCGAGCCCGTGGCCGGCTACGGGCTTTTCCAACAACATCAAGCACTCACTTCACGCGCGATCGTTTGAGTGGCCTCATGAGGTGTCGTCTTTCACGGAGGCAATGTCTTGCGCATCTACTTTGGGCGTGTCCGCATCGGGACCAGCAGCACGTGCGGACCGGATCCCGTGCCAAGCCATATGCGCCGCGCAGGTGTTTGTTTGTTCTTCGGATACATTCTAATTTCATCTTCTGCACCAACCACGACGAACGCAACGATTTCGAAAATGCAGTGCCCATCCTGCCACGATCGGGGCACTCTCGCCTGCGCCGGGTGCAAGAATGTCTCATACTGCAGCCTTGTGTGCCAACAGTCCGACTGGCAGTTCCACCGTTACCTCTGCAAGGAATTTCAACATTTCCAGGTCCGCCCATCGCCTTCTATGCGCCGAGTCATCTCGTTCCCTGAACGTCCGGGTGGGAAGCCGGAATTTGCGTGGTTCGATGTTATTGAACACGAAGGATACTACGAAGAAGGATACAATGAAGAACCTCCTTACGAGACTATCGACGCTCATCCGCTCATGAACGACATATTACACCGGGAAGTCGCATTCGACGAGAACAAGCTCTTGAATGTCAAGCTGGATACACACATCAATCTGTGCTACGACGATGACTTCGTCCGCGACTATGACCATCCCAATGCCTCTGTTCGCAGTGCGACTAACGGCAAGTGCCATACCACATGGAAAGGTCCAATGTTTGCTTATGGCGGGAAAAGAAATGAGATTGGATGCACCGAAAAAATCGTCGATATGGATATGAACAACTACACGGACATTGTGGCTTGGCTAATTGGCTACCGCAACTCCAGTGCCGCGCACAGGTTCCGCAAGGGCCCCAAAGTCAAGGGTATCAGGATGCGCTGTGATGGCGGGTCGGCAGCAGAGGGGATGGAGTTCGCTATGGTGCCGAGAATGCATCCCATCTTCGACGTTGGAGAGTTTTCGGAGATTTCGCAGGTCAGTCGCATTTCCCCAATTCAATGATCGACTGACTTGCTGACTTGCCTTGTTCAGAAAATGGGGTTCCCACTTCGCTTCAAGAAAGACGTCACCAAGAAGGCCGGAGGACCTGACAATCCCAAGCACAGCAATTCGACGTTGACCTCCATGATGCGGTCCTGCAACATCCATGACGAGAACAATTTCGGTTTGCCGCTGCCGCACTGGCAAGCAGGCCAACTATCAGATACTCTCGTCGTGCGAGACGACGGCCGGCACATGGATCCGGAAAACTGGGAGTTCTTCGGCCATTACTGTGAAAAAGCTCTCCAGCCTGGCTTCCGGCGTGCCGCTGAGGAGCTCGACCAGAACGGAGACTTCCTGACAGCGGCCGAGCGCGTATTGGACAGCATGAAGTTTGAGAAGTGGGTTGTTTACGCCTCGACGTGGAAGCCTTCCGAAAGCGCGTCGGTGCCCGGTCGGAACCGATCGAGCACGAAGCAACACCTATGGAAGCCACCGCACCTGTGACAGCCGCCGCACCTGTGGGAACTGCCGTATCTATGCAAGCCGCCGCACTTGAGGAAGGCAGTCAAACGAGATACATGTTGAGGAAGAGGAAGAGCGTCCATTTTGAGGATGAGGCTGTATACGCAGGAGAGATGGAGCCGGCGGGCGCGGATGGAAAGAAGCAGAGGGTCACGTACCAGAAGCCAACGGGCTACGACGAGGACGACGATGAGCCAGATGTGAAGCCGAAAGTGGAGCCGTTCGATGCGGAAACGGACGGGATGATGAGGGTGGAGGCCGTCGACGAAGGGTCGGATGCGAAGACGAAGATGGAGCCCAGTGAGGACGACGATGCGATGAATACCACTTGATTATTGCGTCACTGATCGAGGGCAGAGTCGTGAGCACAGATTGACATGGGATGATACCAAGCTTGGGTAGCACAGGGCAAGAGTATGTTGGTGAGACTACTCGACAGATGGACCTGCTATGTACATCAAGTGTGTATTAAATTGTGATCAGAAAATCTTTCCAATGTGCGGCGTTTCTGTATGTATGTGTGTGTATACCAGACTATATCCCCAAGAGGAGCAGGTACTTGGTCTGTTCAGCATCTACGGCGTGGGCTGGCTCGCCTCTCGATGGTTTTGCGCTCTGCAGATTTGTACGCTTTGCATTGGTGTCTCATGGATGAGCGCTGATGACCGGGAGACATCGATCGGCTTGGTGCGGCGTCGGACGTACCGTGCGTGCGTTGGCTGCTGCGGGAAGCTGCTTCGGAGAGAACGCCGAATTCCTTTTCGCTGGTCTCCGGAGGCCATCAACAGTGTCCTGATCTCTTCGTGGAGCCATCTCCGTGACCATAATCATACTTGCACTCCACGTTCTCGAGCCATCTTCCACTGACATCATTGCCGGCGCCGACCAGATCTGTCAGCTGATGCAGGAATCTGCTCGCATTCAACCATTTTCAAGCTTCCTGGCTTTTGATCCACGCGTCCGCCAAACGACGGGACAGCACCGTATTGTGCCAGCCGCCTTGTACCGCCGTCGAAAGCACCGTCCATCATCGGAACCGCCATCCAGTCGAAAATACCAGCTCGCCATATTTTGAAGACGTGCCAAGCCCTGCATGGCATGAATTTTTCCACTGTTTGCAGTCCATCTCTTCCTCCTTTTCTTCCACTACAGTAAACTCACACGAAAGTCGTGAGAGACTCCACGATGAGCGCTGATGACTTGGAGGTCTCGATGGCTTGCTTGCGTGGCGTTGACGATGTCCTATCTGGTGTGTCAGCTGCTGCGGGAGTCCTGTTGGAGATTGAGAATGTCTGAGCTCACGGAAACATTCATTTGAGACAATCGAAGCGCAGAAGAATAATGGAAGATCGTGAATACTTACAAGCCTGACCAGGCCACCTGGAAGTCGCTAACAATCGCTCAAATAAAACCATTAACCACACATTCGCCAAAAACTTCAGTCTCATCTTCCGCAGCCCCCTCACCTTCAAACCCTCGGCGTAGAAGCCTGCAAATTCGTCCGACGCGAATACTCCGAGCTCGGCCTCGTCTCGTCCCCAAATCGTGCCTGCCACCTCGCCGGCGCCTGCAAGCCCTTCGTTACTCGACGTTCACCCGTCGCCTGCCTCAACGCCGCCGTCGTCACCGTCTTCAAATCAACGCTATTGATCGCCAGCGGAAAGTCGCGCATATCTTCCACATCCAGTGCGATACCCCTACTTGCCCCCCCACCCGCGTCGTAAGCTGAGTCCGCCCTCCGACTCAGGCGGCGCGATCGCTGTTACCGAGGAATTCCAAAATGATGTCCCGCGGCTGAAGCGACGGGGAAGAAATTGCGACTTGGATTCTGGAGAACCATTTCTGGTCGCCGCGGACGGTTGGAGTCGGGGGTTTGGAGGCGGGAGATGGGTGGGAAGAGGTGGGTGGGAAGGGAGGGATCGCGTTCCGTCATGTAGTTTCGTAGGGAACCGGGCCATGTGCTCGCGGGACTGGGAGGGGGGAGGGTCGAGTCTACGTAGCGGCTTGGGTGGGAGGAGCCGGGAGGGAAGAGGAAGGCTACGCCGTAGGACATCGGGCCGTGAGCGGCGTCGGGGATGAAGAGGTGTTTGTCGACGCGGAGGAGGAGGAAGAGGGTGGTGAGGAGGAAGTCGAGGGTGAAGTTGGAGATGTAGAACGGGGTGGGGGTGAGGTACCAGGGTGTCGGATCCGAGGGAGAAGGTGGGTTGATATGGATTGTGGCGGGGCGGAAGACGGCGCCGATGGAGAGGAGGATGGAGGTGGTGAGGATGAGGAGCAGTTTGTGGGTCAGGGTGCTTGGACCAAAGTGGTCGGATGGCAGGTCTTTGAGGTTTGGGTGCGTCTTTGCGACGGCGGAAACGGTGAGGATTGGGATGGGAAGGAGGGCTGAGACGGCGAAAAGAGCGGCCGCGAAGAGTTGGAGCTGTCGGGCGGCTCTTTGAGCGTGTGAGTCCAGAAGATAGGCCTTGGCGGGAATGCTGACCATTAAGCAGAGAAGAGCGATGCCGCATATGACCAGCCAGAGAGGGAGCCAGAAAGAGAACGACTTCGACCAGCCGAAAACTGGATGTTGTGCGCGAACAAAGCGAACCGTCCAGAAGAGGTTGGTGATGATGAGAATGGCACTACCGGCGTAGATGAAGATCTCTGTGGCGATGGCGAGGCTGATGCGATCTGGACTGCCTGTCCACGCCATGCGTAGGATCGTTGCGATGATCCGGGTTATGCAAAAGGCGGACGTCGCAGCGCTGAACAGGAATTTCCGTGATCTTCTCAGGTTGTAATGGAACAGAGCGTAATGTGCAACCGCGCCGAGGATGAAAAGTGAAAGGAATGCGGAGTTGATGGGGACATCGGGGAGGATCGAAGGAATCTCTCCCAGAGATTGGTGTTGAGGCGGTCCTGTTGTGCTTCGTAGTGAAGGCTTTCACGGTTGTCAACTTTCTTGTGACTGAGGTCGACTTTAGGTATCGAGGTCCTGACGTCTGAACATACCGAATTTGTGATCTGTGATGCCATGTGGCCAACGTGCTCGATGAACTCAATGTCGTAAACGAATGGACGTTGCAACGTCTCGACGATCGAAAATCTGAGACGAAGCACACGGCGGACGTCTTTCTGAACTTTCTCAAAGAGGCCGTTGTAACGATCGAAGAAAACAAATAAAAGAACGTGGACGTGAGAGATGAACTGCGAAAATCAGACCGTTGGTTTTCCAGACGTGTATATGTAGGGGGCATTATCCCCTTGATGAGCCGGTTTGATGAGCCATGCCGGGTGTTCAGGAACACATTCCCAGGCGGAGAACATCGCGACTAGATCCAGCATGCTCCATGCAGAAGCATACGCGTGTTCGCCAGTCTTGCGGAGCGTACAAGCTCGACTTGCCGTTTATGGCAATTGGTCATGAAAGGAGAAGTTGTGGATTCGCTGGCTTCGCCGGAATCGCAAAGCCGGACCGTCGAAGCCGACATTTACGCTCCGCGTGCGCCTTTCACCGGGAGGATAGCTCAACGGACTCGCACCGCATGTTTCGTGATTCCTGGGAGTGATCTTGCGTAGTGGAGAATAGTTGCCGAAATTGCTCGAGGCAGCAAAAGGCCTTTGCTGCTCAGAAGGCCGTCTCCTGACGGATACTTTGTGTTTGTCAGTAGTCCAGACTGCTTCTCAAGACCTGAAAACTGAGGACCCAGATTGCATTGAATGGCGGAGCTCGCAGAACGGTATTCATCATGAGGAGAGCTCTTCAGCTCACAGTCGCAATCTCGTCAATGCTGAGAAGGGCGTGTGGGGGCTGCATCGGAGACCACATCTTCTCCGGTCGGGAGGCTTCGATGATAACGCCGTGATTGACGAATAGGTACCGCGATAGCGACTCGACGACATTTGTTGAGGCAATGAGGATCTCGTGGATCTCGGACGCGGTATGGTCAGGTGTATTCGGAGCGGAGATCCTTTGATGGCGATGCGGAACACGAGTTTTCCAGCAGCCGAGACTAGCGGCAAGGCCCGGCACGACCCTAGCTCGCTCTAAACTCACCTCACTCCTCAGGGGCTTGCTTGAGGGGTCTTCCCCGTCCATCACCTCCGCCTCTCTCCGCCGCCTGCGAACACAATGTCATGCCTGTTAAACGCGGCGCGACATAGTCTCTTGCCGACTGGCATTCGCCGAGTATGCCAGCCAACGGTCACGAAGGACGGAACTTCACACAGGCTTCTGGCAACTGCAAGAGGCAAACTCACTCGGTCGCTGCACCGCAAACGCTGATCATCACCGGAGCTGCCGACGACAGGGAAGCTCAATGTGTTGCCATAGGCCTGTATTGGACTGCATGCTGGACGTAGCGCTTACGCCGACAACTCAATCGAGATCCTCTTGATCCTCCTCGGGCAGGAGTCCACGGAGTCCATGTTGTCTTCAGGAGACGGGCACCACTTCCTGCTTTTGATCCGGAGTCTGGTGTTACAACAAGAACAGTGCTAACTGCCCTGTCGAGCACATGTCGTTCTTTCATCCAGAGGCGGGGCTGGAAAGACAAGCATCATGCATATGATCTGCAGATCTGGAGCTCGCATGCTACCGACCTGGTAAGCGGAGCTTGATCAATGGCAGGCTGGAGATGCATCTCGGAAAGTCTGGACCACATAGCCTGGGGTTTGTTTCGTCGTTGGGAGCACCTCCTTGCGATCACATCATCAGATCACCATGCACTTGTTGCCTTGATCGGGCGTTTGACATTATCGGAGCATCTGTGTCCAGGATCTATCACTGAGATGGTCGTCAGCGGTGAGCAGTGCGGCGCTACGAGTGATAGGTGATATAAATCCTTCCTCCGCTCGTCAGATCCTCTTCTCTTCTTCTTCCAAAGCTTCACTCCATCATTCTCCGACCGATATTATCAGAAAAACGGCAAGCACACTCTGCTCGTCGCAACATCCAATCGTTGCAGCCTCCTCGCAACCTCCACCCATCACAACCTCCACTCATCGACTCCACTCGACGCGAACATCCACCTCATCCAACATGCGTTTCGCTCCAATCCTCGCTCTGTTGATCGGAGCCACTTATGGCGAAAACCTCGGCGAACTTGCTGCCGTCGAAGCGCGAGATGAAGTTGCCGCCGTCGAACCGCGGGCCAACCCCGTCTACGTAAGATGGCCGCCCATCGCTCCTCGCTTTACTGGAGACTGACCAATATCGCTTCAGACCTGCATCTTGACCCGCGACCCGTTCGACAAACAACGAGAAGACATCAACCAGAACGGCTTTACCGAGTGTCCTCGCGCGGAAGGCGTTCATGGGTGCTGCGTCTCCAACCAAGATGACAGGATCCCGGGACACGAGTACGACACGTTTTACACCTGCACAGAGGTATGTCCAGTCATCCCATTTGTTCCTTCTTGAAACCGTCTGACCAAATGTTTGCCAGGCCGGATTTTGCATCAAACCGGGCGCACTCTGCGTGCCGTTCAGCGACGGGACCGCGGACTGCGGGTGTCAGAACCCGGGGCACCCATCATGCTGAGGATGGAGTTCCCGACAGAGGGAAGTGGACTGAAAATGACGCGGAGTTTACTTTGTCTCGATCTGCTTTCGATATTTGAACGTCATGGGTGCGACATGTGAATCCTTGGTGTTGAGAAGCGTCCTTTCGTCCAGTTCGTACGGCGATAAGACTACGCAAGAAGCCTGAAATGAATGTTTTGTCCGCAAACACTCTTCCTCGTCATCCTGGCTGCCGTTCTGGTATGCAGAATGTTGAATGCATGCCCGCAGCGCAAGCTGGGTTCTCCTTGTTGTCGGCAGCTCTGAACCTCTAGCGACGGTCAGCAATTGTGATGCGGCAGACGAGGGACGCTCGTGTTGCATTTTCCAGGACTGTCAGCATCCCTACCTCTACCCCGCGGCGGTCCGTCGTGTTCGACAGAAATCAAACGTGCCTACATGGCAGGAAATCTCTCAAGAAGTCGCGCCGACCCGGAAGATCAGTGACATGCTCACAAGGATATTCACCGCTTCTTGGCCTTTGATGCAGTGATAGTGCCAGACCCGCTCTACGAGCTGGTCAAACTGACTCAAACATGCCTGTGACCCAGTAGGGAGAGCTTGATGAACCACCTCCGTCCAGGATGTATCCCTGATCTACCGGTGAACGGTTCCCAGCACGAGAGCAGGCCACCATTCCATTTCTCTGCTCGTCCAGATCTTCCTCCTCTTCGTTCATCCCACGAGATCTGCATTTTCAAACTACGCTCCACCCGTCACACAAGATCAACATCGAGAACCAAGATGCGTTTCGCGGCCTTCGCTCCAGTCCTCGCTCTGTTCATCAGCAGCTGCCATGCGGGCAACCGCTACGTAAGAAAAACATCATCCACCTCTCCCAAGATCACTCAAAACTAATCATCACCGCCACTCCAGACCTGCGTCTACCGCAACGAACCCTTCTATTCCCACCGAGAAACCATTCAACACCAGGGATACGGCGAGTGCCCGGAAGACATCGCTCCTTCCGGCTGCTGCCTTGCTCCGGCGCCCGATCGCCCGAAAGGCTATGATTACGATGTGTTTTACATCTGTCTCGGGGTATGTCGTTCTTGCGGCGTTGCGTACTGTTCGAGACCCGGACTGACTGAGATTTCTGTCAGGGCAATTGGTGCAGCTCGCCAGGCGCACGTTGTGTGCCGTTCGAGAACGGATACGCGGACTGCGGATGTGGAGTCGGGCCGCAGCCTACCTGCTAGACGCCAAGGTTTGGAGTGGGAGAGCTGGATGGAGGAGCGAGTACATGGGTCGTGAAGAGAGGTCTGATCAGAATCGAGCAATTGTGATGTCAGATTGTTTCTAGTGTATCTGTCGGAACCAGATGTATTTATCGGTCCATGTCGGGCGTTTGATTCGCTCTCCCGAGATGCTCCTTCTTCGTGCATACGACTTGGGTCTGTTTGTTGAAGGCGATCGCGTTTGCTGTCGGTGTAGGCTACGGATATGCTGTCTGAGAAGAGGCTGGTGTTGCGACTCGGATCATGGCTCTTGGAACAGCCGAGACACGCGGTAGAACTACGGCATGATCCTAGCGCGCGCTGACTAGGAGTATCCCATGTCGTGGGGTCGTTCTTCTCCGCCTTCTTCCTTCTCCGGCATCTTCTCTGTCTTCCATCAGGTCCAGGCCTCATTGTTCGGAGTACAATGAGCGCTCCGTTGAGTTCAGCGGAACTCACGCAGGGATGGCTCGGCAGCGGAGCGGCGTACTTCGCACAGCTCCGAGACCGAGAGGTGAAACGACACGCAACCCATTGCGCTGATGATCTCCGCGTACCTCGTATCTGTACGAGCGGGGTTCAACGGCCGCAGCTAAGGATGATATACAGTATCTCTCAGACCTCACCTTTTCCTTCTTGCCTTCCATCACGTTTCATTCTACACATCGCAGCGAGGAACGACCATGACGACCTCTGAGCTGCTTCGGAGTCTCACCAGCACTCTCCTTGGCCCAGACCGGATCATACCATGGCCAGCAACCCTCGCCATCGCAGTCGTGGGCTGGTGGATCCTCTCATCATGGCTGCAACCGGCCTCGAAATTCCCCACCATCAACGATCCCAAAGACAACTGGACTCGCATACCAGCCAAGAGAGAATACCTGAAAAATTGCCAACATCTGCTGAAGGAAGGCTATCGAAAGGTGAGCCGCCGTGGCCTCTGACCCTCGCTCATTCGCAACCTTTGACCTCAGATCCTCATCGCCAGTTCTCCGGCCCCTTCAATCTCACAACTGACCGCGGCCGAATGCTCATGTTCCCGCCGGAATACATCGATGCCATCAACGAGCAGGAATCTCTCAGTTTCCAAGAGTATGCGGTCCGGAATCTTCTCGGAGGGTATAACACTTTCCGCACCTTTGGACCGCAGCCGGATCACATGTTTTATGAAGCGATCATCAAGGGACTGACGCGGAATTTGGGTATGTGTTGTCGTGGGCGCGTTTTGGGATGAGGAGTTGGCTGAACTGATGACTTCTGCGACAGCAAAATTCACCAAGCCGCTGTCTCTGGAAATGGACGCTTGCCTGCTCTCTTCCTGGGGCGAGAGTACAGAGTGGTGAGTTCCACACGACCAGTCGGCCTACTCTTTCACCCTAGACCTCCGCGTCACGTATACTCCGACCCTCTGTTGGCTGACTCTTCTCCCCCCCGCCCGACGCAGGCACTCCGTCGAAGTCAAACAAGACGTCTTAGACTTCGTCGCCCGACTCTCCTCCCTCATCTTCCTCGGCTCCGACTTCGCACAAAACAAAGAATGGATCCGCATCGCAAAGGACTACACCATCAACACCTTCACCGCCATCGCCATCTGCCGCTTCGTCCCCGCTCCCATCCGGCCGGTATTCGTCCAATGGCTCCCCCTCTGCCGCAAAGTGCGCCGCGACTACACCACCTGCGCCAACATCCTCGCCCCCATCCTCGCCTCCCGCGAAGCCGAAATCAAAGCCGCCAAACTCGAATCCCGCCCTCCCAACCTCCCCGACGACGCAATCGAATGGTTCCGCAACGCCTCCCACGGCGTAGCCTACAACCAGACGGACGTCCAAATCTCCCTGCAAGTCGCCTCCATCCACACGACCACCGACCTCCTCGCCCAAGCCATCCTCAACCTCTGCGCACACCCCGAAATGGTCGCTCCCCTCCGCGAAGAAGCCATCGCCGTGCTCAGCACCCACGGCTGGCACAAAACCGCCCTCACAAACCTCCACCTCCTCGACTCCTTCCTCAAAGAAACCCAACGCCTCAAACCCATCAACGTCACCTCCCTCCACCGCTACGCCACGCGCGACACCACGCTGTCCAACGGCACCCACATCCCCGCCGGAACCAACCTCGGAATCCACTCCTACAACCTCTTCAACCCGGACATCTACCCCTCCCCGGAGACCTTCGACGGATACCGATACCTCCACCTCCGCCAGCGCGATCCGAAGTGGGAACACAAAGGTCACTTGGTGAGCACATCCGTCGAACACACGGGCTTCGCGCACGGCAAACATGCGTGTCCCGGGAGATTTTTCGCCGCGAATGAGGTCAAGATCGCGATGGTGCAGGTGTTGTTGAAGTATGATGTCAAAGTGGAGAGGAAGGAGGACGCCATGTGGATCGTGCATGGGCCGAATTTGTACGTGAATCCGGCGGCGAGGATTTGGGTGAGGAGGAGGGGGGAGGAGGTGGATTTGGAGGCGTTGGCGAGGGAGTGAGTGGTAACAGAAGATTGGGTGCGGGGTTTTCCGGCGCAAACGGTCTGTAGACTATCAAGTCATGTACACGAACGCGTCGTCCTCTTCTCCTTCTTTTCGTCTGCGCTTCTCGTTCTCCCTCTTCAGCAGCCCGCAGTAAGCTCCCGCCAACCCCGCCACGCAGAGCATACACACCGCACACACCACCATTCCCCTCTCAAAGTACGGTCCGTCTTCCCTGGGATACAATCCCGTCCCCACAAACGGCCCCAGCTGCCCAATAAACTGCAAGATCCCCACTCCCGTCCCCTTCTCCGCCGCTGTGCGCTGGTTGTTCACCGTCCAGGTTATTACCACGGTGACGCAGCTGAAGAAACCCGCGCAGATCGGGAAGACGCAGGCGTACCGCGTCCACACTCCCAGGTTGAAACGCTGCGCCAGGGCGAGGAGAGTGTAGCCACTCATGGCGAGTAGAGCGTGGAAGATCATGGGAACCGTGCGGGTACGATAGTGGTCGGAAAAGTAGGCTGTGAGGAGGATGGTGAGGAAGGCGAAGAGGTAAGGAGGTGCGCTGAGGGCTTGCGAGGTCAAGGGAGGGAAACCCATGTCGGTGAGGATGAGGGGCATGAAGACGGGCATGCTGCTGAAGGCGACGTTGCAGGCGAAGAACATTGATGCGGGGATGTAGGAGAGGGGGTTGAAGAGCGGGGCGAGGAGATTCGACCATTGGATGGAGTGGGAGATACCGGCGGATTTGGGGTTGGTCTCGCTTCGCATGCGGAAGGTGGCGACTTTGCGTTCTCGTGCCGTGAGCCAGTGGGCGGTGGACGGTCGGTCGGGGAGCCAGTACCATGCTACGATGGCGACGAGGAGAGCGGGTGCGCCTTCGAGGAAGAAGAGGACGCGCCAGTTGGATATGGGGAGGATGTCGCCGAAGCGCATGATGGCGTAGGCTAGGAATCCGGAGAAGCTGGATGCGAGTGGAGCGGCGGCGATGAACATTCCCGTCCGTAGAGCTAGTTCGTCCCGGCGGAAGAAGAAGCTGAGGTAGATTGGCATGCCTACGAAGGCGGCCTCTGCGATGCCTAAAAGCACGCGGAGGATGAGGAGGAAGGCGAAATTGGTGGCGAAGGCTTGGAGACAGGCGAGCAGACCCCAGAAGAAGACGCAGCTGGCGATGTAGATGTGTGGTGGGAAGAGGGTGTAGCAGATGGTCATCCATTCGAAGAGCACGTAGGAGACGTAAAAAGCTCGCAGGAGCCATTCGAATTGAGACGTGGAGAGGTGGAGGGAGGTGGAGAGGCCGGCGACGTTGGCGTTGCCTTTGGAGGGATACAGTGGTCAGCGGTTAGATGCTGGTATTGGAGAACGAGGTTGGATATATAGAATGAACTGCTGCATACCGATATTGGTACGGTCGAGGAAGGAGACCATATATAGCATCGCCACGAAGAGAACCAGTCGCACATCCAGCTTCCGTCGCACTCGATTCTCCTCATCCGGTGTATACAGCTCGAATGACTGTACGCTCTCCGTCCGCCGTCTTCTTGTCTGCCCAGCGAGAGGTACGTCCGCGCCATCGTCGCTGTCCTCCTCGTCTCCCTCAGCTCCACCGAGAGTATGCGCCTCCTCCTCCTCCGGGCCGACATGTCTGATCTCCTTCAACTCATACCCCTCATCATCTTCGAGGTCTTGCAACCCGCGAGTCTGCTCATCATCGTCCGAGTCGAAGTCCGGTGTGAAGCGAGCGGATGCAGACGACTGTGACGATGGGATGCGGGCTTCGAGTTTATCGTCGAGAGTCGCGACAGGCTGGTACGCCATGCGAAGAGAGTGCTACGAGGACTATCGATGCGTCCATATGGAGATACTCGATGAGATGTTCGTGTGAAGATGTACGTGAAGTCGATCGACGCCGAGAGCTCTCCATCTGACCGCTGTATGCTTGGCGCTGAACAGGGTCACCCCAAACTCTCCAATTTCTTAACTTCTCGTCCTCCACAACAACGCAAACCCCTCCATCACAAGCAGCTGTCGGCGATGTTCTGATCTTGATGGGTCTGCCAGTTCACCAGGCATTCGTGCTGTCCGCCAACGGCTACGATATGGCAGATTGCCAATCCACAATCTAGGCTGCATATTCCTCCTCGGACCATACGGCCGGCCGCCGACGAACCTTGAACATATTCGCAGAGCTGAATCGTCAGTCACCGCTGGACCGTGTTGCGTGATGGCTTCCAAATCCGCAGCCACTTCCATGAAATTACCGCAGCATCACGACGACACCGATCGTACGCTAGCACACAAAGCATCGCATGCAACGAGTCGTTCAAAACGGCGTGAGAGAAGCGATCACGACGGGCACAGCAATGCTCTGGTCTTCAAGTTGCGCTCGAAAACACCATGTATCCTCATTGGAGCTCTACGACCGGAGGTACCTCTACACAGCGATACATGCACCCCGCACTGCCATGTGTTGGATCAATGGAAGACTGATACCCTACGGCATCACGGTCTCATTCGTCACTCCTCACATCAGATCCGACTCTGTGTGGTTCGGGACCACAAACTCCCGCTCGGTCGACTTCCTCCCTATTTGTCAGACGGAGGCATGCGTGTCTGTAGGATTATTGAAAATCCTCTTCCGGCTTGGGTCCGTCGGAGGGTTTGAGCCGCAGATCGTCAACGTCACTCGCGCTTCATCGAAAGTTGATGGCAGTTGGAGTGGCGAACGGAGACTTTGCATTTCACTGATCCGCGCGCAGGAGGCATGTGGCCAATGTTGCAAAGGACATCCCAGCATTAGCACGGCAATCATGTCGAGCATCAAAGACAACCTGCATCGGCATCAACCTCCGCAGCGGAGACCGCCATTGGATCGTCAGATCATCAAAAGGGCGGAAAACCTTGCCGAGCGCTACTGACCGTACAGAGGCTTGTTCGCTCTTAAGCCCGCACTAGACCTTTACCTGCGCCAACCTTATTGAGTTGACGATGCGGACATTGCGGACAAAGGTCCATCCGTCGACAAAAGATAATGATCTGGAACTCCTCCGCCTGATCAGGCAAGATGTTGTGATCGCCAAACGGATCAAGCCCCCCGCTGGTTATCATTCGGAGGTAGAGTACTTAACCTGATGGCCCGCTGCGTGTAGATTTTACTTTGCTCTTCTTTCCTCCTCCGTCATCTCATTCCTGAAGTAGAATTGTCTCGCAGCTACGCTCTTGCAAACTTCAATCTTAATATACCTCTCAACATGAGATACTCACTCTGCCTCTCGGCCATCGCGGCCGCAGCGACTGCCATTGCAATCCCAGCAGTCAGCCAGATAGCTGGTAAGAGAGAACCGTCCGTCGCTCCTTCTCGATAGCGAAGCTGACAATCATGAAGACGGCCAGGTGCAAAACCCAGCGGCACCGGCTCCAGCTCCAGCTCAGCCCTTACAACAGATTGGGTAATTGGCTCTTGAGACACCGCTTTGGAGCAAGTGCTAATAGTCTCAAAGTGACGGCCAGATTCAAAACCCAGCCCAGCCCATTCAACAGATCAAGTACGCATCACTGTCACTTCGCACACGATCGAATGCTAATACATCAAAGCGACGGCCAGCTTCAAACTCCAGCTGGAGCAGGCGCTTCTGCCCCATCATATGGCTCAGCATACACTCCTCCTTCCGGATTCGGCAGTAAGACTGCTAGCGGCGCTTTCAAGTTCCCCTTGGCCAACGGTTTCCCAAACATCAAGGTCCCGTCTGCTGAGCTCACCGCCATCCAGAAGCAGGCCCACGGAACCCTCCCCAACGGCGCTCTTCCCAAGGAGCTGTCCGATGCCTCAGCCACCACCTTCCAGGTGATTGCCTTCAACGAAATCTTCGAGGTCGCATACTTCACCTCTCTGCTTCAGAACGTCACCTCGGGAGTCTACAACCCAGCCGACAAGGACTACGTCGTCGAGGCCATCACCGCCGTCCAGGCGCAGGAGGAGCTCCACGCTCTTGGCGCCAACGCCATCCTCGCCAGCGCCGGCCGCACTCCCATTATGCCCTGCGAGTACAGGTTCCCCGCCTTAGACTACGAGTCCGCCATCGCCACCGCATCGCTCTTCACCAGTGTTGTGCTCGGCACTCTCCAAGAGGCTTCCACCACCTTCGGCACCACCGGCGATGACGAAGTGCTCGGCCTCGTGACCTCCATCGTCGCCCAGGAGGGCGAGCAGGTTGGCTACTACCGCTCCGTGGTCAAGAAGGTCCCATCCGCCCTCCCATTCTTGAGCGCCAGCACCGGCGTCTTCGCCTTCTCCGCTCTGAACCAGCTCTTCGTCGTCCCTGGCTCGTGCGGCAACCTCGACGCCATCAAGGTTCCCATCCTCGAGCCATTGACCGTCGTGACGCCACCCAAGGCCGCCGACTCGGACATCACCTTCTCCTACCCAGTGGACAAGTCCATCACTTCTCCGGACAACCTTCGCTTGGTGTACATCAACCAGCAGAACAAGCCGATCGTCCAGGAGCTTCAGAACCTCAAGTTGGAGGGCAACACTGTTACTTTCACCTCGCCGTTCCCATACACCGAGAACCTCCTCAATGGATTGACCATTGCGACTGTCACCAACGGCCCGACTTCGTTCGCCAACATCTCTGAGGTCGCTGCTGCGGCTGTTTGGGGTCCAGGTCTCATTGAGGTCAACTAGATGGGATGAAGAAAAGATGTCACGATCATTACGACCGGAAGGTCAATTAGGCTCTTTTACGATGTACGACAAGAGACGAACATGAGAACTGGCTGCTAGGCCGACCAGTATTGGATAGCAGACCATGTGTATAATTCTAATATACTGTTTTACGCAAAGCACTCTTATACTCGTATCGACCCTCCGAACAGATATCCGATACCGCAGTACGACGCAGTGGCTCGGATCATACATTTGCTGCCTACAGAAGTCTCTATGCATGTAACGAGGATCGCTTGCCGATCAGTCTGGCCATCTGCTTAGCGTTGATCGCAAGTTGCGAGGACAAGCTCAAATGGTCGGATGAGGAGCGTTGCTTGAAAGCCACCTTGGTGAGCCGCGGCGGCTAGCAAGACGACGGTCCTTCGTCTTGACTCGGCCTGCACAGTCTCAGGTATCGCAGGCTCGGCAGCAGTCTAGGCACGGTTCCCGGAAGCTTCTTACTCGAGCTCGGGCGCTGCATGTCTCTCCATTTCCCGTCATCTTCGTTTCTGGGAACCCTTATATCAAGATATAAGTTGCGTGACTCCCAACGACGGTCATTGGTGGGCTTTCGACGTTTTACTTGTCGAGCTTCAGCACCGAGGCCGCGACCTCCGCTTGTGAAACCTGCGTTCTTCCGCGGCCCACTGAAGTAGTCCGGCATTTCTTTGCGGCCGACGTCCAACATCCACCGTGCTTCCCTCCCGTGCCCTTCCCGATCGAGCAGCCTGGCAACATTGGTGATGAACCCGTAGCCAGGCCAGTCTTGGAGAAGTTCCTGCCAGAAAAGAGATCGGGGTGTCGCGGCAAGGTTGCGCTGAAAGCACTCGAAAGCTGGAATGCTGCTAGGTTTCATGGGGTGCTTGCAGCGCAGTCTTGTCCCCATGTATTATTCGCGTTCCATCTCGTTTTCTTTCCAGGACGAGGTCATCTCGGTGAACCGGTCGTCGTACAACTGGGGATCTGCTGATTCATTCGCGCCCGCGTATAGTAGCTGGCGCTCGATCCATATCCCAGCCGCCGCTTTGGGGATAAACAGAGGGTTGTAATTACTGCCTGGGGGCATCGCGAACTCGTCCGTGTTTGCGATCTCAAAAGACCGTATAGAGGGGTTATTACCATCGGTCTCCGCAGCCCAGTATGCTTGTGCCTCGACCAAGAATCGAAGCACTGCTGCGCGCCACGCCGAACGTTCTCCGTATCGCAGTGACGACATCACACGGGGAGTGCGAGGCAGACGTAGCCATTGCCAAATCAGGCGTTCCGCCTCATCAGCGACCAGGCAATGGATCAGAGGTTTTAAGAAGCCGATGTTGGCACTGAGATCGACGTTGTCGTAGTCCCGGTGAAGCCAAGTAAACACGGAGATCCCCGGACGATGGCCTGGACTCGAAAGTTCCATCCGCTGTTGTCTCCTGGATTGACCGCCGGACACCATGCTCTGAGCAATCTTCAATTCCAAACATCTTTGCGCAGTGGAAAAGTCTCGTTCCCGGCCGGAGAAATAGCTGAGAGGGTCTTCTTGGAGGGCAACCGGCAGCGAGCTCCGGGCAACATCGATGTCGGTTGGCAGCCAGGTCCCAGGACTGGCTGTGTTGTAAGGTGATCCTTTCATCTGTAGAAATTTCTGGTAGAATTCTTCCCGGTTGGTATTCCTGAGCTCGTCTGTGTCCTTTTGCGAGGGTTTGCTCCCACTGGACCTCCATCTCTGATTCCGATTGTAGCATATCAATCGCGAAGCCCAGATGCTCGGGATTCCACATCGCAAAGGAGAGAAGCGAACTCGAGCGATGATGTGTTTGACAGGAGGAGAAGCCATCTGTTCACGGAAGGCGATTGTTGCTTTCGCCGAATTGAGTTTCGCGCCAGGCGCTTAGCTTTTGTAGCCGCGATCATTGATAGGGATGTACAACGTATCCTCAGGCGCGTAAGAGAGGGATTCAAGGCCATCTCGAGGACTTCAACTCCATCTGAGGATCTCAAAAAGTCCGCCCAGACTGGACGACTAAAGGACAATCCAACGTCAAGTGCATTCGTTCCATCCGCCGTGTCTGGCGCTGCATCCTCCGCCGCACCCGCTGACGAGATCAACATCGAAACTGGACCTGATCAAGACGAGAAGTTCTACTCCCACTTCTTGTACAAGCCATTGAAACACGCCAAGCCTGCTGCTCCTGGATCGTGGCTCGAAGAGCCTGCTGTCTGAGGTAGCCACGCGTTGTTGACTCCTCCGCTGCAGGAGGATCCTTCTCGATTTCTTTTGTGGCCCGTGGCGAGAACCCGTAATAGCGTAGCGGTACCTAGAGAGCTATTATATATAGTTCGGCCCCGTACGTCGCTCCCGGTAATATCTACGACGGGATTTCTTTGCCGATGCTGATCCTCGGCCTGGAAGCAAAGCGCTGGCATGGATGATGGACGACTACGATCGCGCCGCCTCGAGCGCGAGTGTGGGTTTCCTCAGACCACTCGTTTACTGCCTGGTCGCAGAGGGGAGAGAAGACGCTATCTGGGAGTGGTTGGAGAAGCCGCGCCATCCGAAGGTGTTGCTGCAGCAAGAGCCGAATGATCGTGTCGCGTGGCGGGGAGCGGTGCTTCGCTTTATGGTCGAAGCGGTAGCATATTGGGACCAAGACGAAGGGATCAAGGCGTCGCTACGCTGTGTCGATCGCTTTTGGGAAGTTCTTCGCGGCTACGAGGATATGTAGATGGATCGATTGTCGGCTGCGATCTGGATCTCCAAACAGCTCATGTTTGGAGGCGCAAGCGCCGGAACGAATGCCAGACAGTACGATAGCTTCGTAGGAAGCATCGTCGTCTTATACAAGAAAGACCTGGTACACAAAGACTTTGTGCGCGCAGAGCTGCTGCGAGCACATCCCACCAAAGCTAGTGGACTGCCAGCGTATGAATGGCTAAGGAGTTACTGCTCTGCAACCCCGAGGCCCGCTTTCGTGCGAGACCTGTTCCAAAGCTGGAGTGGATTCAAATTCCTGGTCAATTCCGCCAGGCTGCTCGAGTGGCAGCGATATCATGCGGAAGCGCGTTGGATGCTCGATGTCGGTCGAGTGGAGATGCCCAAGTACTTCCAGGGGTCGACGTACGCAGGCTCGGTCGACGGTGTCCTCGGGTTCGAAGCGCGGCATCCGGACAAAGCTGCTCCCGCTTACAGTGAGCGCGAGCTACGGCGACGTGCGTTTCTGAAAGTCAAGAATGCAAAGTTAGAATGACCCGTGTGACGGCCATCGGAAGTCTTGGAGACGCACGTTGATCATACCATGAGCGAGAAGGAGCACAACTCCAAGCGAGGTCGATTTCAAGACGACGTTCTGATACGCCGCTACGACATATCACTGGTCTTTCTCGCAGCACCGTTCTGCATCACTTCTGTTTCTCATGAATGCACGTTACCAGCTGTGAAGAATAGATCAACGAGTCCATGAGCATCTCTCGCCATGAAGGTACATTGCCCCTATATCCG
Organism: Zymoseptoria ardabiliae STIR04_1.1.2; assembly: GCA_000223765.2. Lineage (NCBI taxonomy): Eukaryota > Fungi > Ascomycota > Dothideomycetes > Mycosphaerellales > Mycosphaerellaceae > Zymoseptoria > Zymoseptoria ardabiliae. Next base: position 48,252 of record AFIV01000494.1, on the reverse strand, counting down.
AGCATCGGGTGACATTATGACGTCCTTTGGGCAACAGCTGAAGACGGAATCAACCTCTCCCTTGCGACCTTCGAGCACGTTTGTCACCATTTCAATTTCAAGCCCCTCGGCGATGATCGCGAATGTCACAACCCCCTCGTGATTCATAAGGTGGCCGCTGGGATCTGGACCCGGAAACAACTGGTGATGCGAGGCGCGAGCTCGACGGCTGATCCTAAGCTGTGTGATGGCTTCATCGACGTCCTACGGTGCTAGGACAAACACCGCGAAAGCCACGACTTCGCGCGAGCAGAGCTGCTGCGCGAGCACCCTTCGCACTCTAGCGGACTACCAGCATTCCAGTACCTCAAGCGCTACCTGCCTGTTGAACCCCGGCCCGAATTTCTACGAGATTTACTCGACCAAAACAAGCCAGGATTCGGTTTCTCAAGACAAGTCCAAGGCACGTTGGGTCCTCGACGTTGGCCGGAGAGAGATGCCGGAGAACTTCGCAATGCGAGGTAGAGCCGTTCCTCAGGACGGTCAGATCGCTGGTCTTTTCGGACGCGAAGCACGAGCACAGGCAACACCAGGAAAGCAGCCGCCCGTCTTCGACGAAAGATGGGACCGACGTTCCGCATACGTCAAGTGTAGGCAGCCGCAGTAAAGTAGATGGGTACGGGCGGGTTCAAGATGCAGGATCATGGACTGTCTGCAGTGAATGAAGGAACATTCCTTACCGTGAAGATCCAGTGTCCAGTTGCTGAAGACCGAGCAAAGGTACGACGTCTCGATCATGCCGTAAGTCAATGCATGCGCTGCATACAACGAGCCATTGAACGGAGTTCCTCGAAGGCATGATCCAGCTCAGCTAGACTCCAATGTGAGAGCGAAGATCACCGGTTGCTCAGACACCATTGCATGTTTCTTTGCTCCGTTCATTCGCGTTGCAATTTGGTGGAGTCTTCCCAGGAACTGTTTTGGGCTGTACTCACCATCCAATTTGCCGCCTTTCTCGTCTGTCTTCGGAACAGCTGCTCCAAACGATGCACTCTCCGGTCGATGCAGCAGCGCAGACTGTAGAGTACGGCATATGTAGGAAGCCATCAGGACCCCAGCAGACTCCGAACCAATTATTGATGATCTCGCATCAAATGCCGACCAGGGAGCCTTGTCACATCCCAGTCCTCTGTAGATCCCCCGGATTGATCGACTTTGCTTGCTGTTGGTAGACGAACGGCAGTGACTGAGCACAAAACATGCCGTGACTCGTCGTCCATCTCGGAGAAGACACGGTGATTGCCGACGAACGCAACTGAGACTCTCCGCGTTCTAGATGCCGGCCGCGACGTTGGACTCCGGTTGGTAGGCAGATCGTTGATAGACACTGCAAGCGAACGGCCGAAGAACGTCTCGGACTGTGGATCTGCGGGCGGGCAAGGAGATGCTTAATCTCGAGGACGCTCTCTCTCCAGTCTTCACCAAGACGTCGTGTAACGAGCTGGACATGAAAGTGACACCTCTTCTGTTCGGCAAGATATTCTTGTTTGTGTCTGGTCAAAGGACCAACGGGCGGGCGAGGGCAGGATGAGGATGACGACCGGAGGGAAAAGGTTCCGGAATGTGTGTTAATGTTTGCCCTTGCAAAGGTCTGGGCCAGGCCTGGACTCGCATGGAGCAGGTCGAGCCGCGGCCGAGACGAGACTCGCGAAAGTCCTCGAGCAAGGTGCGTCGACGAGGAGATTTGTAGAGAAATCCTTCCTCTCAACCATTCCCGGACAAACATACAATACCCTCCAACCAGATCGCCGCCGCCGTCGCCGTCCGTCTCCGCCTTCCCTTTGTCGCCCTCCGCACTCCGCCCGCCGACCATTGCGCAACAAAGCCTAGACTCCACCCGCCCCTCCGCCGGCTCTTGCGCCGATCCATCGCACTCCCAAGCAAGTACCAGCGACCACGACATCATCCGGCGTACCACTGCGCCCGTGACACACACTGGCATATCCACCGTTTCCGACCCTCTGCATAATTCTCCGCGACCGCTGCTGTGCGCAAGAATACCCGCCCTCGAGTCCCACGATCCTGACATCCACGATCACCACCACTACCACCGGCAGATGCGCCACGAAAATACCATTCCCTGATCGATCCTCCACCAATTCGAGCGACGGAGGCCTGAGCGGGCCTCAGTCACTGTACGCTGGCGAATATAGTCGACGGGTCTGCGTATCTGCAGCCTGGTTTCGATCCGAGTACATACCGGCAGCAGTTCACGAACAATGCGACAATATCTCCTCCCACGTCCTCGGCCAATCCGTCGATGAGAGGCACTCCTCCGAATTTGTCCGGTCAGAAACAGCGGAAGGATGCACAGAACACTGCCGGGACGAAGGCGTCGAAGAAGGTCAAAAGAGTTGGGCCCAGGTCGGACACAAAGGTTGAGACTGCGAATGGCGATGGAGAGAAAGATGGAGAGGGCTCTTCCAAGCCCAAGCGAGTGAGGACAGGATGTCTGACATGTCGTGAGAGGCATTTGAAGTGCGACGAGGCTATGCCGCATTGCAATAATTGTAAGAAGAGCAATCGCACTTGCAAGAGAGGCGTGCGTCTAAACTTTATTGATACATGGGAGTCAAAACCGCCGACATATGTGACGGCATGGGGTACACACGATTGGAATGTCGAGTTTCAAGACGAGTCGAGGGAGATTGCCAGCGAATATCAAGGTGGTGAGGAGAGATATCGACATTTGGATCGAGACAAGAGGCCGGCCGTCTACCCTCCTCCGGTCGACTCGGCGACCTCTTTTGAGTTTCCTCATCATCAACAACAACCGCAAGCTCCGCCGATGGGCCAAGTACTGCCGCCTGTGCAGGCTCTCATTCCGAATCAGTATGCCGAGCAGCAGAATGTGCACCAACAGAGCATGTTCGAGCCGCAGCCAGTGATGAAGCAGGAGATAAGTTCTTACCAGCCGCAACAACCGCCGCATTCAGCACCGCCGCAGCAAGTGCAGTATGCGGAGTCGAACGTCAGCAGCTTGCATGCCCGTGGAGGCTCGGTCGCATCTTTCAGTAATATGGAGACGGATCTACCAGACCCCGAGTCAGCCAAGAAAGAAGTCCTGGACAGCCAAGAGGAGACGTTCTTCATGCAGGTATTCGTGGAAGAAGTCGGTCTCTGGATGGACAGTATGGATCCTCAGAAACACTTCTCCCGGCTGCTGCCATTCCACTCCCTCTCCGAACCGATGTTGTTGAATGCTTTCCTTGCGTGTGGCGCACGGCATCTTACTCTGATCAACTCCGCCTACACCGAGGAGAAGGCTTTGCACTACTACGACACTGCGACGAGGTATTTGTTAAAGAATCTGCAGAATCCCAACCGAGACACTGTCATCTGTGCGACCACGGCCGTTATCCTCAACGTCTATGAGATCATGAGCGAGCGAGCTCTTCAACGCATGAACCACATCGCCGGTGCACGAGCACTCATCAAAGAATGCGGCTGGGACGCCCGAGCGCAAGGCATCGGGTCCGCGTGCTTCTGGCTGAACGTCGGTCTGGAAGTGCTCTCATGTCTACACTTCAACTGGCAAGTCGCATGGAATCCTGACGACTGGGGTGTGGACATGGACTTCTCGCGGGAGATCCACAACGGTCGAGAAGAAGTTTGGACACATCGAATGTTGTTCATCATTGCGAAGGTGTGCAACTTTCGCGCGACGGCTCCTCGGACACCTGCTGGTAACACCCAGGATGAGCAAATTCGCATGCAGCAGAGGCATGAGGAGTGGTCGAGGTTGAAGGGCATGTGTGATGCGTGGAATGAGGGCGTGCCGAGGACGATGCATCCTATGGCATATTTGCATTCTTTCCAGACGAATTCGAAGAGTGCTTTTCCCGAGGTTTGGCTGATCAAGCGGGCGACCATCGTTGCGAGGCTCTTCTACCACACTGTAAGCTCATCGACTTTGCGCTATATTTGCACCGCTGACATTTCTCCTCTCAGGCAATGCTCCTCATGGCTCAAACGCACCCATACTACGATGTCGCTCACCCCGAGATGGGCACCATGCAAACCACACACAGCCGGACGATCTGCGGCATCGTCGCACACGTCAAGGATCGAGGTGTTGCTTCCGTCGCCATCCGGAGTCTTCATCACGCCGCCGAATGTCTCACCGACCGCAAAGAACAAGAAGAAGTCCTCCAAGTGTTTGAGAAGATCAACAAAGAAACCGGCTGGCGGATCGGATTCGTGTTCAAAGGACTGAAGGAGAAGTGGGGTTGGGTCGAAGAGCCAAGTCCATCTCTGCTGCCACAAACTCAGATGGCCCAGCCGCAACAACAACTCCAACCTCGTCTGAGCGTGCAGTTTCCACAACAGATGCCGAGTCAACAGCAGGCGAACAACGGCCAGCGACTAAGTGTGCAAGTCGGTCCCGCTGGCTTGCCCTTCTCACAACAACAGCAACAAAGCATGCAAATGTCACCACACAGTATGTCCGGCAGTCCTGCGTCGCAACACGGCCAACCACAACACATGTCTTCCAACAACAATGCCAACACGCCGACTTCCATGCCGAATAACATGGACAATGGCCTCGTCAACGGGAACGGATACCACACGAACCAATACCAGCAATCCATGGCTCCACCGATCTCCGCACCTCAACCCACCGCACCGCCGAAGAAGGGAGGTTTCCCGGTCGGCATACCGAATCCGCTGTATGCCAAGGCGGACTTTAATCTCCCGCAGCATCCGTATCAGAATTTCTATGTGGCGCCGAGTCATAGTGGGCAGCAAGGAGGGCAGCAGCAGCAACACCAGTGGGGTGCGGGGCTGTATGGGCAGGGCACGGGGATGGGGAGTCAGTTTTAGAGGGGTGAGAGGGCGGTGGGTTGACTTATTGGAGTACGGAGGGGCGAACAGCACTGGCATGGATTGGTCGCGACAGCACGGCATTTGGGATTGGGGCATCAGAAAAGGCGGGTTCTTCGTGGACGACAGTACTGGACACGGCCTGGGATTGGGATTATTGGCTGTATTACGATGATCTGATAGAGCATGATTCGAAGATATCCTCATCGATCAATGATCACGATTCTGCATTGGTGAGCGTGCAATCATTGGTAGAGCCACTGCAATGCAAGCTTCGGAAGTCTGATCTTCCTACCTAGGTAACCAGCTCATGACCTGACCCGATTCTTGATGCGTTTCTCATCAATGTTTGTTCTAGACGTGGTCCGCGAAATCAGACAGAAGATAGTTCTATATGTTCGGAGTCTAGTCCGCATGGGGACATTCCATAGGTTACAGCGCGAAGGGCAGGGATGTTTGAGCCGAGGCTGCGGAGATGGACTGGGGTGAATCCCGATTGACGAGCTGCAGGACCAGAACACAGATCTTGGTGAATCTGGCCTCACTACTTGCTTCCATTTCCTCGATGCAATTGCTTCTTCTGGACATCAGTCGTCAATCCAACCTCGACACCACCGACGACAACATAGCCTGCATCCTCCAAACCATGGCCTCGCCCACCCCGCAATAACACCGCCCTCGACAACAACACCACTCACAACAACAACACCACCCACCACCACCATGTCTTCCAAATCTCCCTTCCCACCCGACGGCACCCACGCCCAAGACGTCTCCCTCCTCTCCACCACCGTCCCCATCCTCGCGACCCTCGACTCCCCCACCCCCTCCTCCTCCGACCCGGAACAAGAACTCCTCGAACCCTACGCGAAATTCCGCTCCTCCCCGCTCAACGCCATCCAAGAACTCGGCCTGCACATCCTCGGCACCGCCTGGCGCTCCTACGACCGCGTCATCGGTCCGCCGGTCTTCTACAATGGTTTCAGCGAGAATATGAAGCGCTTGGTCCTCGCGCAGCCGATGTTGCAGGCGAAAATTCGGGACTTGGCGAAGAGGAGGGTGGAGGTGGAACTTCAAGAGGGAGGACTGGGGGTGTTGGGGGTAGAAGGGGAGGGAGTGGAGGGGAGGAACAGGAGGGATGGGCGGAGAGGGGAGATTGAACAGCAGTTACTCGAAGTCGCGGAGACGTGGACGGATGGCATGATTTTGAAAATGGAGTCGAGGACGTTTATCCGCGGGGCGTATTATCTCGCGACGCAGTTGTTGACCCGCGCGTATCATCAGGGGATTCATGTTAGCCAGAAGGAGGTGATGAGGTTGAAAGAGGTGGCGACGCGAGCGGAGAGGGACGGGCAGAGTATCATTTTCTTGCCGTGTCATCGGAGTCATGTCGACTATGTCAGTCTGCAACTGGTGTGTTACCGCTTGGGATTGGTGTTGCCCACCGTCGTGGCGGGGGATAATTTGAACTTCCCGGTCGTGGGCGCGTTTCTGCAGCATGCGGGCGCGATGTGGATTCGGCGGAGTTTTGGGGATGATCAGTTGTATGGGACGCTGGTGCAGAGTTACATCGACACGTTGCTGCAGAATGGGTTCAACGTGGAGTGTTTTGTGGAAGGAGGACGTTCGCGGACGGGGAAGTTGTTGCAGCCGAAATTCGGGATTCTGAGTTATTACCTCGAGAGCGTGCTGAGTGGACGGACGAAGGACGCGATTGTGTGTCCTGTCAGCACGCAGTATGATAAGGTGATTGAGGTGGACTCGTATATCAGCGAACTGCTCGGGCAGCCGAAGAAAAAGGAGGATCTAGCGGGATTCTTGTCCGCGAGCAATGTGCTGAGTCTGAAACTCGGACGCGTGGACGTCCGCTTCCACGAGCCGTGGAGTCTGCGAGGCTTCATCGACGAGCAAATGCATCGCATGGGATATTCTGCTCCCAAACCGGGACTCACGCCCGTGTATGACGCCGCGACGAAACGCCGCATCCTCACGACCTTCGGCTACCAAGTCCTCGCGCACATCAACGACGTCTCCGTCGTGATGCCCACCGCTCTCGTCGGCACGGTGCTCCTCACCCTCACAGGCCGCAGCGTCGGACGCGCCGAACTCGTCCGCAGGGTGAACTGGCTTTCCTCGCGGGTCCTCGCGGCCGGCGGACGAGTGGCGCACTTCGCCGGTCATCCGGTGGAAGAAGTCGTCGACAAAGCGCTCGGCGTGCTGGGTCCCGCGCTCGTCGGGAGAGTGGATGGCTTGCCAGAAGAGATGTACTACGCCGAAGACCGCTTCCAACTGAGTTTCTACCGGAATATGACGATTCACCTGTTCATCTCCCAGGCGTTGGTTTGTTGCGCGTTGTATACACGAGTCAAGAGGGGGGAGAGGGAGACGATGAGATATCAAGACTTGTACGACTACGTCTCCTTCCTCTCCCAGCTGTTTCGCGCGGAATTCATCTTCCCGACGAACCCGCTGGAAGAGAATCTCCAAGCTACCCTCGCCGGACTCGTGGCCGATGGCGTGTTGATCACCACTTTGGACGAAAACGGCAAAATCGACACCGTCGCTCTGCACCCCGATGAGAGAGCCAGGGATGCGCAGAATTTCGACTTTTACTGTTTCCTCCTCTGGCCTTTTATCGAAGCTTCCTGGCTCGGCGCCGTCTCGCTGTTCATGCTCGCTCCCCCTCCTGGAGTCCCTTCCTCCTCCGACAACACGCAGAAAGAAGAAGCCTGGATCCCCATGACCCCTTTCGCCGACCGCGCTCAGTTGTTGGGTAAAACTCTCTATCACCGCGGGGATCTATCCTACTACGAAGCCGTGAATAAAGAAGCGTTGAAGAACGCTCATACCCGGTCGGAGGAGGAGGGTATGCTCATCGTCTCCCGCCCGGGGAAAGATGCGGTGAAGGGGACGCCGGTGAGGGTGAGGTTGGCGGAGGAGTGGATGCCGGTGTGGAGTGAAGAGGGGATGTTGCGGGCGGAGGGGAAATTGTGGGATTTCTGCGAGTGGGTGAATCTGAGTCGGAGGGATGGGGAGGGGACGAGGAAGGAGGGGGGAACGGTGAGGAGGAGGGTGCTGGGGGTTTGTGGGGTTGTTGGGGGGGATCTTTGGGGGACGGCGGAGATGGGTGGTGTCGAGAAGGGGGAGGGGAAGAAGGGGAGGAGGAGGAGGAAGGGGTTGCAGGCGAAGGGGAAGTTGTAGATTTGCGGGAGAGGGTAGATTTGTATATGACTGAGATGTGGTGAGTGCATTGCTGAGACGCTGGTCGATAAGTATCTATTGTATGCTGTGCACTACATGATAGAGGATGGCAGCGACCTAGACGAAGTCCTCTTGATCCGTCCAGAAGAGAAATCTCGTCGTCGCCTGAGGCATGACTGACCGGGCGCGGAGCTGTCGCCGATTTGGCCCCAACTCCGATCTCCACCTCGAAACTGAGGTGGGAGACGATCGCATGTGCCACTCTTTCGTTACATCACCACAACTTCGCGGAGGCCAATCTTCCAAGAGTCACGCATCACATATTGACTCTCTCCGATGATGGGAATACCTCATTCGTGACGTCGCGACGGCTATCAAGTCTAGGATGATGGTATGATCAGCTTTGGCAACTCGCACCGCCCACGGCGAAGACAGCACCATGGACCAAGGACCCATCGATGCTGGGCCAAGTACGGACGGAGACTATGACCCGACGGGCTCAGACTACGACACTGAACGACGGAGATCGGAGCCCCAGAATGTCGGGAAGAGAATGGCCTCTGATGCCCGCAGCGCCTCCACCGGTGGTCTCCTCAGAACAGCCAGACCGGAGCCGGCCAGATTATCATCTCGCACTCAGATCGACGACAGCAACAGCCTCGAAGATGGCCTGGTCCAATCTTCAAGCCACCCTTCCTCAATCTTGGACGCTCCAACATACCCACGAGTAGGCGCCACCGCCTCCGAAGTCGCCGGCGAAATCCACTCCGACGGCGACGATGCCCACTTGAAGGAAGATCCCACCGAAGTCCAACAACTTCACGACCGAGACGCCCGTCCGCATCGCATGTATAAGTTCACGCTTTACGAGACGAACGTCCGATACTGGATCACCGGAGCGGACATCACCGACCAGAATTTCCGCCTCCTGCGCATCGACCGTAATAGTGCTCCGGGACAAATCGCGCTGTTCGAGGACGAGACGGTGTATGATCGGAGACAGATGCATGATGTCTTGAATGCGATCGATCAGGGGAATAAGCCGAATGGAGGGTTGCGGATGAAGTTTAGCTTTTGGGGACTGCTGGGTTTTATCAGGTTCACGGAGGCGTACTATATGCTTATTATCACGAAGAGGAAGCAGGTGGCTATGATCGGAGGGCATTATGTTTATCAGGTGGAAGGGACGGAGTTGGTGCCGCTTACGACTGGTGCGAGCAGCTCGTTCATGCGGGATCGAAATGCGGAGGAAGCGAGGTTTCTGGGAATCTTGAATAATCTGGACTTGACGAAGAGCTTCTATTTCAGCTATGCGTACGACATCACGAGCTCGCTGCAGAGGAATATCATCCGAGCACGGCAGGCGTTGAACGATGGGTTGAAAGTCGCGGCGAACGACTACAATGCCATGTTTGTCTGGAATCATCATTTGCTGAAACCTGCGGTGCAGGCTCTGAAGCATCCTTTCGACTGGTGTCTGCCCATCATCCATGGATTTCTGGACCAAGCAGCGCTGGACATTTTCGGACGGACGGTGTATGTCACCATTATTGGACGTCGATCACGGCATTTCGCTGGTGCTCGATTTTTGAAGCGCGGTGTGAACGATATGGGATTCGTGGCCAATGATGTCGAGACGGAGCAGATTGTCGCAGAGAAGTTGAGCACATCTTTCCATGCTCCAGGTCCGAGACTGTTCGCCAATCCGAATTACACATCATATCTGCATCACCGAGGCAGTATACCACTGTACTGGACGCAGGATAACAGCGGTGTGACGCCCAAGCCAGGTATTGACATCAACCTCAGCGATCCGTTCTATCAGCCTGCAGCCCAGCACTTCGACAATCTGTTCGAACGGTATGGTTGTCCGGTGTATGTGCTGAATCTGATCAAGTCGAGGGAGAAAGTGCCGAGAGAGTCGAAATTACTGCACGAGTTCCAAGGATGCATCAATTACCTCAATCAAAGCTTGCCCGAGGACAAGAAGATCCTGTACAAGGCGTATGATATGTCGAGGGCGGCGAAAACGAGGAACAGCGATGTTATTGGCGGGCTGGAAGTGATTGCGAAAGACATCTTGGAGAGGACGGGATTGTTCCACAATGGTGAAGAAGGATTGCAAGAGCCACAAGTCCAGAATGGTATCGCCAGGACGAATTGTATCGACTGTTTGGACAGGACGAATGCGGCGCAATTCGTCATCGGAAAGCATGCATTTGCTCAGCAGCTGAAGATTCTAGGTGTCATCACCAAGTCGGAACTGGCATACGACACTGACGCAGTCAATCTCTTCACAGCAATGTTCCACGACCATGGTGATAACATCGCCATGCAGTACGGAGGATCACATCTGGTCAACACGATGGCTACATATCGCAAACTCAGCCACTGGCAGAGTTCTTCTCGAGACATGGTGGAGAGCTTCAAGCGATACTACCACAACTCCTTCCTCGACTCTCAACGTCAAGAGGCATACAATCTCTTCTTGGGCAACTACATCTGGGCTCAGGGCGCGCCTATGCTGTGGGACCTTGCGACGGACTATTACCTCCATCATAGTGATCCTCGGAAGTGGCTCGAACGCAATCGTCGAAATTACATACATTGGTTCACGCCGGAGCATTTGCAACCGCGGAGCTTGCCTCTTCGGCTGACTAGCTCCGCGGCTCATCCTTCCCCAGAACCCATCGCTGCGCTTGATGATTATTGGCGAGAGTGCTATCGTCCGACGACGCTCTCTTCGCTGGCTAAAGTGTATTCCTACCGCATGACATCTACCCAGCGCTACCTCCCCGAACGCCCCTACGGCGACAACAAATACGACTTCTCACCTTTCGTCCGGCGAAATGATCCGCACAAACACAGCAACTCGCAATCCTCAAACCATCTCAACGAAGCAGAAGACGAAAAGAAACCAATCCGCAAAGGCGTCAAAATCGTCGACCCCTACGAAGAGCGCGAACGCGAACGCCGACTAGCATCCTTCTCACCCCTCGACCCTTCCGAGAAAGACACCCAACATCTCCCCGACGCTCGACCCTCAAACCCCGCCATCCACCACCCACCCCTCGACGAGAAACACAGCATCCTCCGGGAATCCCGACACTCCCACCACCCCTCCATATCCTCCCTCTCCGCCTCCAACCCCCCCACCAACCCCACAAACTCCATCACCCTCAACAACAGCGCAACCAACTCGACGTTCAAACCCGCCGACAAATCCATCATGCACCTCTGGACCCTCAACCAATTCCACACCCAATCCCTCAACCCTCACGTCTCCGAATCCGAAGCCGCCGAGTACGCCCATTACATCTCCCACCCCCTCCACCTCCCCTTGGTCATCTCCAATTCCTCCGAAATCGCCCCCGACGGCGGCAACAAAAACCGCGACCTCGTCGAGTACATCCGCAAGTCGACCGTCGCGCCCCTCGGATCCGCTGTGCGAGCGAGCAAACCGCATATTCGAACGTCGCTGTTTGATGACGAGGATGGCTTTGAATTTCTGGATGAGGAGGAGGGGGAGGAGGAGGAGGATGATGATGACGGGGTGGACGACGAAGATCTCAGGGATTACGAGGCGTTTCTGGCGCCGCGGACGGATGCGCTGACGGTCACGGAGGAGGACGGCGCGAAGAAGAGGTACAAGGCGTATCGGCAGTGGTTGATGCGGGGGAAGAGTTTGTTCAAGCAGAGTAAAGTGGATCCGGAGTTTAGCGGTGGGGTTTGAGAGTCATTTGGAGGGTTGTGTGGGATCGCGGATGTGATGTGTCTGTCGGCGCAGAATGAGGAATATGATGTCCAACTTCGGGGTTTCGTGAGTAGCATTGTGCGCGAGCTGGCGAGTTTACCTCCCATTCGTCACTGTTGACATCTTCTTCCCCATCCGGCAGGGTCTTCGCAATGCTCTCGCTCCCGCTAGGCGTCCGAAAGTCATGCTTCGCAGACAACTGGTCGTGGGTGGATACTCGTTGTAGGATTAGACCCGTCATGTCTCCCGCCGCCCAGAAGGCCCGGGATAGGGAACGTCGTTGGTGGACAGCACGCGGGCTTCGAGGTCGGTTTTGACGCCGCCGTAGCTGTGTGAAAGGTCGTCAGTATTGATAGAAAAATGATGGATGGTTGGGCAGGATGCGTACGTCAAAGAGCGTATACGTAAAACTCAAGTGCGCCGTCATGGGATACCCATGAAATGAACCCTTTTCGATCTTCGCGGCTCAATTCGTCTTGTCCACTTGGAGACCCGTCGTCGCTTTGCCGTCCAGTTTTCATGAGGTTGAATTCCTCATCGTTGACAGCAGCGTTGGATTCCTCCACTGTCTTCTGCAATGCCTCCGGATTCAATTCCATCTTCTCCGCCAGTCCCTCGATGGTGTTGGACTTCTCCGGCGGCGGGTCGGTGGTGTCGTAGACCCAAGACCCTTGGAAGCGCTCCATGATCTCGGAGTTCGGTGATGAAGAAGCAGGACTGGTTCTGGTCGCGGCAGCATTCGAGGGCGATCATTTCGAAGGTTGGCGAAGAGGTGGCGTTGGCGTTCGTCGTAGAGTCGTTGGGATTGGCGGTTTACCGCTATGCCGTAGTTGGGTGGTGGGGTAATAATCTCTTGTCGTATTGATGGACTCTCACCCCAAATGACAGCATCGGGCTTGGTGGCGCGAGTGTCGACCAGTTCGCAATGCATGCCGTCGAATGAGCCGGCAGTACCGGCGCCGACTTCGAGAGCCATGTTCAGGCCTGTTCCCTTGTTGTACTTGATTCCAGGAGCGATGAGTGGAAGCTTGTGAGTGTCTCGACCAATGTAGCGAGCCATCATCTCACGATTACCCTCGAATCCACCACACGGCAGGACGACATTGGAAGCGAGAAGATCGTGCAGTAGACCATCGTTCTTTCTGACTTTCAATCCACGGATGGCACCCGCGTCGTCACTCATCAAACGAACCGCTTCGGTGTCCCAGTGGACGTCCACATTGTCGTAGGTGTTGATGTGCTCAAAGACCTTGTTGACGATGGCGATTCCACCGCCTTCGGGAAAGACAAAGTGTGGACCCGTATCGAATTCGAGCAAGACGTTGGGCTCATCGTGGTGCACGAATTTCACGCCGCGTCTCTTCGAGGTAGCGGGCGCTGACGGGTGCTTCTTGGCGGAGCTTCTCGCAGTAGTCTTCCATCTGCGAGACCATTGCTTACACGGCACATTTCTTTGATCCAGTCCTTGTCTGGGAACGATGTTGGGGCGTGGCTTGGGATGAGCCGTATGGATGCCAAGCCTACCAAAGTGAAGATTCTTGTCCAATCTCAGGTACGCCATGGTCCATCGAGAGGCACCACAGCGCTCTCCTTCTTGGCCGACCTCGGCAAGAGCCACTTGACCGTTCTTGCCGCTCTTCTTGCATTCTTCCAAGGAAACTCTGCGTCGCCAAGGAGCCCGCGAAGCCAGAGTTTACAACGATGAGATCGTAACCTATGAAGGAAGCCATATTGTTTGTGATGGACTGTGAGACGTTGCGACGAATACGGAAGGTTATAAGCACTCCATTGTTCGAGTTGTTACCAGCCATACTTTGTCCCGTGAGCGCGAGGGGAGCTCCGCACAGCGTACGCACGTTCGAGTGGGGTCTGCAGCTCCTCCACGACGATCGCAGGTCTCTTGAGGGTCCCTGATCGTCGATACTGCGTGACGAGAGCTTGATTCAATGTGTCCGAAGACAGGATTCAAGGAGCGTTCCCAAGTACCTCGCAGCTGCAATGCGGGGAAGGGCATCTGAGCTCGCTCCTATTCTCCGAGAGCCAGGTTTGTTCGAGAGGGATGATTCGATTGGTCAAGGTGGAAGACGGCATCGCGATCATGTAGGCACCAGAGCAAGGTCTTGCGATGAGAGCCCGCCTTCCAGAGGCCGCTGCCGGGGAGTTGGCATATTGAGCCATGTTGAGATAAGGTAGCAGTTGTTTGACCGGCTCGTCGGCTCGACGCTGGTCGTGTTGACATTGGCATGGGAATCGTCGATCTATTTCCTGATCCCTAGGAAGCTCGAATAAGTATCGATCGAGGATACATTTTGTCGTGGTGATGGTAAAGGAGGAAGAAGAAACAGTCCCTGGCCAAAGAAACGTGTGTATAGAGTTCATACGCTAGCTTGCCGATCCCGCCGGCGCCAGCAACTTTCGATGCGACCACCGACCTCGTCCCATGTCAAGACAAACTGCTATCAGGATTGAATATTTCACATTCATCGACATCGCTTCCACTATCGATCACGGCATTCTTCGAACGTCCCTCAGGCGACCGAACGAGCGAACGTCCACCGCCTTCTTCTGCTGGGGAAACGAGCTCACCGCACGCACAATCGCCACACCGCGCCGAAGCAAACGAGTACGTCTGGCAGTTTGGGTGCCGCAGGACGGAGATTCGAAAAGAGCTGTTGCATAGAGAGGAGAGAGAACAGGGAAGGACGTAGAAGGTCTTGGGTCTACAAAGTCACCTCCGGCGCCGCCGGGCGCATCGTCCAAGATGAGCGACTTGGACAAGTACGCAGCACTTCAGATGTCCCTGTGACGCATCGCAGTGCTAACGTCGAGTCAGAGCGATCGCACAATTGCGAGCATGCCGTCCGATACCAGAAGTCCAAGTGCGGGAGCTGTGTTATAAAGCGAGAGAGCTGTTGATAGAAGAAGGCAATGTGGTCAGCGTGGATGCGCCGGTGACGGTAAGATGAGAGATCATCCCGGGACAGCAGACGGCATGCTGATATATGGCAATGCAGATATGCGGCGACATCCATGGACAATTCCACGACTTGATGGAGCTATTTCGAGTGGGTGGAGATGTGCCAGACACAAATTACCTTTTCATGGGTAAGACGAACAAAATATTGCTCTCGAACGTCTGACTGATTGACATTCACAGGCGACTTTGTCGATCGTGGATTCTACTCACTCGAATCATTCCTCCTACTCCTTTGCCTCAAAGTGCGGTATCCAGACCGCATCACATTGATTCGTGGCAACCACGAGTCCCGACAGATCACCACAGTTTATGGCTTTTATGATGAATGTTTACGAAAATACGGCAGCGCAAATGTGTGGAGGTGAGTACTGTTTTGGAATGCTGCAAAATCATTCTCCACTCACCCTCATGCAGATACTGCTGCGAAGTCTTTGACTACCTCGCCCTTGGCGCCCTCGTAATGGGCGCTGCGACCGACCTCGACCCGACCGACGCCGCCTTCGCCGACCCAGCTCAAGCAAACCCCGACTCCGAAGACATTGAAATAGAAATCCTCAACGCTCAAGGCCAGATTATCAATCGGTTCCCACGCGCGCGACCCACTACTTCGACCGAAACCTCCCAACTCTCCAACCCACCCTCCTCCCCATCCCAACCTCAACAACAACCCACCGGCCCACCCGGCACAGGCGCCACCTCCTCCGCCAAAGGCTCCTCCTCCCACAACCCCGGCGGCGCCGTCCTCTGCGTCCACGGCGGCCTCTCCCCCCTCATCGACTCCATCGACAAAATCCGCCTCCTCGACCGCAAACAAGAAGTCCCCCACGAAGGCGCCATGTGCGACCTCCTCTGGTCCGACCCCGACGACATCGACGGCTGGGGCCTCTCCCCCCGCGGCGCCGGCTTCCTCTTCGGCGCCGACATTGTCAAATGCTTCAACCACAAAAACGACCTCTCGCTCATCTGCCGCGCGCATCAACTCGTCATGGAAGGGTTTAAGGAAATGTTCGACTCCACGATTGTGACCGTCTGGAGCGCGCCGAATTATTGTTATCGGTGTGGGAATGTGGCGGCGATTTTGGAGTTGGGCGAGGATGGTGCGAATGCGGGGTATGCGGGCAGAGGTAATGGGGATGTGGGGAGGAGTGTGGGGTTGGGAGAGAGGAATGCGGCGGGCATGGAGCAGAAGATGGGGCCGGGGAGGAGGTATAGGGTTTTTGATGCGGCGCCGCAGGATAGTCGCGGGATGCCGGCGAAGAAGCCGGTGGCGGATTACTTTTTGTGATGTGTGAGAGTGATGTGGTGGAGAGGGCTGTGGCTCACGGGGGCCATCGCTGCCGCGGGTAGATGACATAGAGTACAGACGCTGGATATACCCAATTACGCCGTGCTCATTGCGCCGTGGTCCGAGTCTCACAGGACGATGGCATCGTTTCAGCCTTTCCAATTGATCCTCTCCGCAAGGTCCTAGCTAGACGAGGCCTGGACATACAGGAAAGTGTCGAAGGCGTTCGTGATGAAATGCCCAATGTTCCAACTTGAAGTCGTTAGGGTTAGGGTTGTGGCATCCCCGGCGTGCCTCGATGCCAATCACGATATCGACACCAGCACAGAATCATGCACACATGCTGCCGCATGGCTCTGAGGCGATGCGTCCGATAATACCAGTCATTCGCTATCTATGGAAAACTTGTGCCCCAAAGTCTGTCCCGATATCTTGGTCGACAATGGCTTCCATCCCGTCTGCTGCTGAATCGAGCCTCAACAAGTTCGTGTCTGTCCGTTGTCGAGGTCGAATCAATGAAATTTACATATGATTCCACATTACGTTTTAATCTATTTTCGCTAACTCGTGATCCAACCCTTCATCTTTGTTCCCTAGACCTTCTTTCTGGGGACTGGTACCCCGGTCATGCTGCCGCGCACAGGGGAACGAACACTCCTGGTGATCCCCATGGCGATGGTGCTTTCTCTCCAAGTACAGGCTTTTTTTCTTTTTCTTCGCGACGAATACACTGCCGTCTCGCCCAGTCCTGAGGATGTATGCGGCTTGCGACACCGGGCGAGTATGCGGGCAGCAAGGAGTGCTTCAAGATCGCCTCGATGCTGCGATTCGTACCTCGCCTCGACTCCTGCGATCGTAGCGTAATCGTTGCGATGTTCGGCTGCAGCATTGAGGCCGAAGTCAAGGGTCGAGTGCGTTTCTGGGCCCTGCCCGATGCAAACTTGCCATGGCTGGGCCAGATGACGACCAGGCCGGATCGAAAAGATCCCAGGGTCGACAGCCATCGTAATACCACAATACTACAACCAGACTTCACCCTCCATTCATCTTCAACCCCGCCAAAATCTCCCCAACTAATCCCTCCATCCTAGGCACCAATTCCGGAATCCTAAACGGCTTGGTGACAACCTGATCCATCCCCGCCTCAATCGCGAAATGGATCTGCTCGCTCCTCGCATTCGCCGTGACCGCAATGACGGGTACATGACCCACTAGTCGTCCATTCGCTTGTCTCTCACGGATATGGCGTATACATGTCAATCCGTGTATGGTCGGCATCTCTAGGTCGAGGAGGATGATTGATAGTGGCGTGGGAGGGTCGCATGGAGACGTAGGTGTGGAAGGTGGAGTTGGCGCGCAGAAAGATGACCGGTCGAGGAAGTCGAGACACTCGCCGCCGTGGTTGGCGATGTGCACGACGCAGCCTGCGCGGCGGAGTTGTTGCGACATGACGCGGGCGTTGATGGTGTTGTCTTCCACTATGAGGACGTGGAGTTGGGGTGGTTTGGTCGCAGCGGAGGTAGGCGTGGCGGAGGGTGAAGTCATCTTCGCTGCGTCGACCTGATTGTCAGTCTGTTCAGTGACGAGGTGGAGTGGAGTTTTGGTGTAAGACGGCTGGCGGGAGAGAGGTTTGAAGGTTGTGACTGTGGAGCCGTCTGGGAGAGGGGCGGAGGCTTCCATTTGGTCTTCGGGAGGGTTCATGACTATGCTTCCACGACGGCTGTAAGCGATGGGTGACGCTGAAGCGCTGGCGAAGGAGTTGGCGGGAGCTTGCGTGAGGTGATCGTCGTTCAGCCAGCGCTTGGCTCGGACGTAGAAGGTGAAGACTGTTTGGCCGTCCTTGCTTGACACGCCGATTTGTCCGCACTGCAGCTCACACAGCTCTCGGGAGATGAAAAGTCCCAGTCCAGAGCCGCCGTATTGCTGGTATGTCTTCGGACTCGCCTGTTGGAAGCGGCCGAAGAGGACCTTCATCTCATCGTCGTTGAGCCCGCGACCAGTATCATAGACAGCGACTTGCAGGTAGATATCTTCTCCGTGACCCCATTCAGCCGCGGGTGTCTTACATGGACGATTGAAGCGTGGTGGTACGAAAGATATGCCGTGATGTTGGCCGGAGGGTCGTTGGCGCGAAGCACCTATGCAGATCTTGATCTTGCGTGTTGAGGAGTACTGCGTGAACTTGATCGAGTTCGTCAGCAGATTGATGACAACCTGCAGTAGTCGAGACGGATCGAGAACGACCCAGTCAACTTTCAAGTCCTCGTATGTCGGTTCGATCTGAAGCTGAGCATCGATATCAGCACGCTCAATCTCGGCTTCGTACATCTTCAGTGCCTTCTTGATCAACGCGGGAACCTGCACTTTGTCCGGAGAAATGACCAGCAGACTAGCATCGAGCTTCGAGAGGGTGAGGATGTCGTCTACGATGCGCTTTTGATGTTGTGCGCAGAGAACGATGACTTGAGCGGCGTCGACGATCTCCTCGGCAACTTCAGCAGGCAGTACCAGTTCTTCGTTCAGTATTGGCATGCCGGTCGCTGACAGGGTGGAAAGAATCGAGTCTGCGCTTTGCAGGATAGCCGAGAGCGGATTTCCTAGAAGCGAGTCAGCACATTGCTCAGTCGTCTCAGAGGTCTCCCGAGCTTTGAGTCGCAGCTCTATGACTGCAACGCTAGGGCATACGTACGCATTTCATGAGACGTCATATCAATGAAGTTCTCCGTCTGCCTCTTATTCTCCAGAGCATCCTCAAGTTTCTGCGACAGCAGATTCTCCGAGAACTTGCGATGCGAGATATCCGTGAGCCAACCTTGCACGGTCGTGACCGAGCCATCTGGCGCGATTTCAGGAAACGCCGTAGCATGCAGCCACGTTTCGCCCGAAGTGTTCTGTCCGGTGGACTTGTCGATCGATGACCACGGCCTCTTCAGCCGGTACTCGATGGTGATCGGGACTTTCTCGTCGGTGACTCTCGCCCACGCAGTGAGGAATAGGTCCAGGTCGTCGGCGTGGAGGATTTCACCCCAAGAGTCGAACTGGTTTTGTGATGTTATCGCTGTCTCCACCCCATTGTCCACTCCTAGTAGGTCTTTGTACGCTTTATTGGTATAGATTGTCTTGCCGTCTGGTCCGAACATGAACATGCCGATGGGTGCGGAGTCGGCCATGCAAGAGAATTTGGCTTCGTTCTTCTCCGCCTGGATGTTAGACAACCGAAGCTGCTGTGTCAGCGCAGTTGTGATATCGTCTGCGAGCTTCTGCGCTCGTCGCTGTTCTTCCGGAAGAGAGATCAATGCCGCAGCTTTTTCGATCATCTCTACTGCGACGTGGAGGAAAATCTTGTATTCGGAGTTGAAGGGTGACCGAGGATTCAATCCCAAGACCAAAACACCAACGATGTCAGAGCTCATGGCTGACCCGAGAGGACATACGATCGCTGTTCGTATTTCGTCTTCAAAACTTCGGCCGGGAACTGGGCTGCGAAGAGATTCCGGAAGCGTTCCTTCGTTGGAGGAGAGATGGATCGCTTTACCACCTTGACAAGCTTCGTAACAACGTTTTGCGATACTTGAAGTACCACAGCCGTCGTCAAGTGTAAATGTCTTCACGGCCTCCACATTATCATCCGAGACACCGACCGTTCCCGCGAGAACACACTTCTTTAGCCGTGGTGGCTGTTGCGACTCCGCTGAAGCAGCGTAATCAGATGTCGTCCCATCAGCCTCATCGTCCATATCGTCAGCAACGGTATAGAGCATGGCAAAGGGTAGATCTGGACTAGCGGACTCTATGCATTCCAATACTGCCGCCCAGACGGCTGGTAGGGTGACTGCAGTCTGCATCTTTTCGCTCAGCTCATTGACAAACCGTCGTCTCCGATCAGCCGTAATCATCGAGGTGGTCTCCGTGATCTCGTCAATCAGGCCAATACCGTGACCATCCGGCCCAACAATAGGAACCATGGCAAAGTCCCAATACGTCTCCTCCGTGTAGCCGTGTCGTTCGATAAATTGCAACGATCCTGCCAACTTGACCGTTTGTCCTGCGTACGCAGCCTTGATCATAGGCGATATCGGCTCCCAGATCTCGCTCCACGCTTCTTGGACACTTTTCCCTTGCACATAAGGATGCTTCTCGCCGAAGAACTCCACACAAGCCTCGTTGTAGATGAACGTCATGCTTTCGCCCCAGATCATGAGTCGTGGTTCAGGATTGGACATGGTGTGGAGCATGTACTGACGCAGAGTCGGACACCAGGAGGACATGGGTCCAATTGCCGTGGATGCCCAGTCCATGGTACGAATGGACTCAATCCAGGCGGAAGGACTGGTTATCGGATGGCGAGTCCAGTCCAGGGATTGAGGGGTATCATTGTCCTTGTGTAGCTCATGTCCATTGATCATAGCCGTACCATTCGACGCGTTGTGCTCCGTGCTACCCTGCCTCTGCCAGATTGCTGTCGCAACACAGTATTCGCCCGTCATCTTCGTTCTCCATCTCTTCCCCTCGAGTTCTTTGCCATGAAAAGCCCATTTCTCCTCCTGAGTGGTCCAACTCTTCCGTATTGTCTCCGTCAATTCTGTGATCTCTTCTTCTCGTTCCACGAGCTGCGCAAAAGTCGGGTTCAAGTACACCACATCTTGTATCGCCTCTATCCCTCCAACCCTCAAAATCGCAGTCGGCGCCTCTTCCCAATCCAAGAAGTCCACCAGTCCTTTCAACTCGACCGGCAGCTTCCGCCTTTCCTCCATGTCCGCCAACTCATCGTCGTCCATTTTTCGAAGAAACCACCGCGGTAGGCATTCGCATCGCCTCGGTCCAGGTCCGTGTGACTTCGGGAAGAACGCAAGAATAGGCCGGGGATAGGGTATAGTCGTGAGCCTTAGCAATGACAAGTATGAACATATGTGTACAGCAAAAAGAACAACAAGTCTGCCCGGATGGGCTGATATGGTTGAGGTGTTCCGCACGGAACCGATCTAAGACTTCTAGACTGCACGATCCCAAAGTTTAAAGACTTCCGCAGGAGCCGAATGTGGATGGAAGAAGCGGACAATTCGAGGCGGGGCGACAGATATGCGACACCAATGACTACGGCTGCTGTAAACAATGTATCTATACCTGCAAAGAAAGCGGCGGCGAAGCGGGCTTTCGTGTCGGAGCACAAGTCCGCGTACCCCAGTCATTGGCATCTTCACGTTCTTCTCGCGTGGAGAACCTTGTGCAGATCGTTGCACGCGACATTCGTTCGTGGGGGTCGTGGCGTCCAATCGCCGGTGGAGTAAATCCATATTGAATGATAGCCAGCAGCATACGCAGAAGATGCTACTTGCCGATAGCTGACGGCTTCGATAATATTTGCTTACAGGCAAGTCGTGAGCGACTCCTGCGTCCTCAAATATCAGCAGAGACAGCTCTCGGCGCCAACATGACACCGCGTATCTCAGACCGCGAGAAGTTGTCGGTTTTCCGGCCATGACATTTGTATCCATTTGTCTCTGCAACGACAGCCCCCGTCCCGGACTCAATCGCTCTCGAGCACAACCTCTTCAAAATCCTCATCATCCAAGAATCCTCGTCTCCGCTTCTCATTCACTAATCTGCCACCCTGCTTCCCTAGATATCCTCCTTCCTTCTTCTTTAGGGCTTCCAGCCTTCTTAGCTCCGCGATCGCATCTTTCTCATCCTTGCTGTAGACTACACCTGGTCCCGGGTCGGACGGAGGCAGCGAGAACGGACTGCGACGTTGGTGTATTTGCGAAGGCGGCTGAGAGTTGTTGTTGGGCTTGTCGGAAGCGGGAACGATAAGTGGTGTAACTGATCGGCCGGTCGCGTCAGAGAGGTACGAGTCGGAGTCGATGTGCAACTCTGGTGGAGGTGAAGAGTCAGCTGTAGAGCATGTAGAGGTTGCGGAGCACAAATTGAAGAAAAGGAAAGAAGTAGGTGGTGAATATGTCGTTGTTTCGGGGATGTAGGTAACACTGTTTGTAGAGTACAAGTCCTTGCGCCACAAGTCGGCTTTGCCCTGCTCTTTAGTCGACGCACAAAGTGCTCGAGCTGTTTAGCTAAGGGGAAGGTGAACTGCGGTGAGCCGGGGACATGTTCGCGCATGCGCATGTAAGATCAATCACAAGTGTGCAGAATCAAGATTTCTCACCTTCGCCTCTCGGCCCATCGCCCAGCTTCCACCGTAGCGAGCCCAAGTGAACCTTGTCCACATGTGCAAGCCACTCCTCGATAGTGTCAAAGCTGGCAATGCCCGCCTTGCCCTTCTTCTTCACGCCTTTCTTGTCCACATGTTGTCCGCTGTTGTCACAGTCGTTCCACTCGCACATGAACTCTTCCTCATCATTCTGGTGACCGTGAAACTTCACAAGATGCTTCTTCAGACGCTCGATGTTATCAAGTTCTGCTGTGCATGACTTCATGCCGCACGGATAGACCTGATAATGAGGAGACTTCAGGGTGCTCGGGGATGTGGACGCGGCGGTTGTGGATTGGCGAAGGCGGGAGGCGGAGGACACCGGTTTATGACCAGCCTTTGCGGGCGTAAGGCCAGCGGCTGCACGTGAATGGATGTCTTTGCGCCAACCGACAGGTCGACCTTTCCGCTTGATCTCGTTACCATTCTCGTCGTACTGCTTGAACGCGGCGTAGCCGATTGCGACACCGCTTGCGGCGGACATGGCGGATTTCGGCGAAGGCGTGTCGGCGGATGTGGCGGTGACGGGACGCGGAGTGGAGGTGGATGAATCGGCAAGAAGACGCGTCGTTTTCGATGAGCGTCGACGTTTGGTCTCGGAGGTCCGCGGGCGACCAACTCGTGGCTTGACATCCTTGGCGCTGTGGCTAATCTCGGATTCGGATTGCTGTGGCGCGGACGGCTTCTTCTCACTCTCGTCATCAGCGTCCTCAGACTCGGTCTCGTGAGGGTCATCTGTCTTGACTCTCGGCTTTGCAGCATCTGCAGGCTCGCCAGGATCGATAATGTCCCATTTGATAGTCGCCAGATCACTCTTGTTGCCGGCACCGTCCACGACACCGCCGTGATGTCCTAGCATATTCTGCATGGTGTTGAAGTGAGCGTTCAATGCACGCATGTCCGGATGACGGCCGGTCGCGAGGAGAACGTCTCGAGCAATCGTTCGACTGTCGTAAGTCGACTTTCTCGCAACACGATCACGCATGATGGGCTCGACAATCATCTTTCCACGAACGCGATCTGCTTGAAGTGTCTCCTGACTTGGACCTGTAGGCTTGGGAGGCGCTGGCTGGGAGGGCAAGGGAGCCTTGATCGGTGCGTACATCGGCCGCGGCTGTTGTTCGACACGCATTCTGTATTCAGTCTCCGTCATATTCCTGGGAGGATAAACGCCATTCGTCGGTCTCTGTTGTGCCATGGGCATGCCGTTTGGAGGTCTGCTTGCCGGGGCAAAAGCTGTTTTCCGCGGAGGGCCTTCGTCCTCGGACTCGTCCTCCTTGGTCAGATCCACCAGATCGTTAAAGGTGCGCTTCCTGGCAGCCTCCTCTTTGTTGGCTGGTGGACGGCGCGGCTCCTCGGGCTTGACTTCTGGAGGCTGAGACATATCTGGTGCAGGATCGTCGTCCAAGGTCATCGGTGCATCATAGAATGGATCGCTTGGGGCTTGCACAGCACCACCTGCCAAAGTAGAAGCGAGTGATCCCCCAGCTGGGTAAGAGGGCGCGGTGCTCATGCTGTTGATCTCTCGGGCAGCTTCCGTCAAGGACGAGAACGATGGCGTCTGGTAGGACACAGTTCCTGCATTGGTCTTATTTCCGGGCAAAGCATAGCTGTTGTACGACCAGTTCTTCTTGGGGTCGTCCTTCTTTGGTCGGCCTCGTTTCTTCGGCTCACTGTTGGGAGCAGCAGCGGCATTCATCTGTGCGGTCATCCGATTTTGCGCGGCCGGAGGTCCAGGCTTTCCTGCTTGGCTCTTCATGCCATCCGGAACAGCTTTGAGAAGTTCCTTGGCCAGAGCCGAGCGCTCGAACCGTATACCCTCCTTCTCGATCATTTCGCAGAGCTGAACGTACGATGGGTTGGTGTCCAAAATTTTGAGGACCTGCTCCCGACTGATGTGTCTGCCTGTACCTTGATTCTGAGGCAGAAGAGCCAACCACTTCGCAGCGGCTTCTGCCAAGGCACCCTTTTTGTGAGGAGGCCACAGAGCTGCGTTGGTTTGTTGGGCAGGAGCAGGAGAAGGCGGCGCAGCTTGCGTTGCTCGGAAATTAGACGGAGGTCCAATCTGAGGCGGCGCAGCGGCAGGAGTTGCAAAAGGCTTGTATCCTGAGGTTGACAATGGTGGGACAGTCGGCGCTGCAACTGGCGGGGGCTGTTGTCTCGGTGGCGATGCCAGTGCAGGCTGCTGCGGAGAACTGTTGGATGCATGTGCGGTCCTCTCCTCCTCCCACAACTTTGCCAGCATGTCAGGGTTGCGCGCGTTGAACTCTCTCATCTTCTTGAACATTGCGCGCATCTCGGCTTCTTCGTTGTTGGCCGGCGGCTGTGACTGGTCGCCCATCATAGCAGCCATAGCAGCCATGGTCCCGTTTCCACTTCCACTCCCTGCAGCAGCCCCACCGGCGCCCGCGCCCGCACCTGAAGCCATCTGCTGCAATGCCGTCGCAGCAGTCTTACTTTTCTGCTTCTCCTCCCTTGCTTTCCTCCGCTGTTCGTTCTTACGCTCGAGCGCAGCTTTTTTCTTTGCAGCGTCCGCGGCGGCTTTCTTCGCTTCTTCCTCGGCTTTTGCCCTTTCCGCTTCCACCCTAGCTTCCTCCGCCTTTCGTGCGTCTTCCTCGGCTTGTCGGGCGTCCTCTTCTGCTTTGCGCGCTGCCGCCTCCGCTTGGATTTTCCTGCGTTTCTCGGCGTCGATGCGCGCTTTTCGTTCCTGCTCGGCTCGAAAATCGTAGACTTGTGAAGGATCGACGGTTGTGGGAGATGGCTCTACCGATGCGCTCTGCTGACGTTGTTGTTGATTTTGGTGCTGCTGCCGGTGTTGCTGCTGTTGCAGATTGCGCGCCGCAAATTGAGGGGACGGTTCGGCGTTTGCAGAACTCGACGCTTGCTTACGATGGCCCTTCTGGTGATTCTGTGCTTGCACGGCTTGTAGAGGACTGTTGTATCTCGGAGGAGGCTGGGTCTGCTGTTGAGTGTAAGCAGTCATGTACGATCGGTGTTGTGCAGCAGCTGATAATGTCGCATTTTGAGTACTCGCATTTGACGACGTCGTGGGGTATGACTGAGTTCCGGCGAACGTGTTTGTAGGAGTTTGGGACTGCTGCTCGGCGGGTAAGCTCAGCCGGCCAAACGTCGAGGCAGCTGAACTTGTCGCGTAGAGAGGTGAAGGATTGGCCTGGCTTCGGTTCGACAGCTGGTTGTAGGCGCTGGATGCGTACTTCTGCGTCGCGTTCCAAGTGGTGTTGTCGTATTGAGAAGCTGTATCGTTGGACCGACCTGAATAGTCTTGCGCTGCGCGAGTTGTGTTCCCGCCTGTTGATTGACTGGCCGCCTGCTGACCACTCGTACCGTAGGCCTGCGTGCCATACTGATTCGGGTACGACTGCTGCGTGTAGTTCGTTCCATACGTAGATGCAGCTTGACTGGGATACTGAGTGGAAGTGGACGGCGCATTGTTGTTGGAGTAGGTGTAGCCTTGCGGTTGCTGATTCGACTGGCTCCCCACGGGATCGTAGAAGTTGTTGTTGTACGTGTAGGGCGCCATGACGGGTTGTTATGTCTCGATCGGAACGAGGCAATCGGGCTCGTCGTCTCGTCTCGGTGGATGTCGTTGGTCCGGCTCCTCCTTGCCCATGCGGAGGCGACTCGAGTTGTCGTCGGTGATCGGACTTCAGCTGCTCTGCACGGCTGAGTGCAGTCGCGATTATTCGGGCTTCATGTCTGAAAATGTTTTGTCCATTTGCGATCCTCCCATATATACACGTTCACTCCTGTCGCAACGCGCCTCCCACGGTGAGCTTCATGTGAAGCCAGAGCGCGGCAAGATCACTAGCGTGCCGGAGAAACCGCGGCGTTACACTCTTGGCAGGTGCCATCCACACTTTGAGATTTGCGATACTTCTCAAATTCTGCTTCTTCAGCGACAATTAACCCCAACAGCAACAACCCTTTGTCGACTCCGCCCATACAAATCGCCAACATGACTGTCATCAACAAGAACTTGTCCTCTAGCCGGAGAAAGAGCCGCAAGGCTCACTTTTCCGCGCCATCCAGCGTCCGCCGCGTGATCATGTCCGCGCCGCTGTCAAAGGAGCTCCGCGAGAAGCACAACGTACATCTCACTACGTCGCAACACAATTCTCGACCTCACTAACAATTCGTCAGGTCCGCTCCATCCCCATCCGCAAGGACGACGAGGTCATCATCAAGCGTGGAACCAACAAGGGCCGCGAGGGCAAGGTCACATCCGTCTACCGCCTCAAATACGTTATCCACATCGAGCGTGTCTCCCGCGAGAAGTCCAACGGCCAGGCTGTCCCTCTCGGCATTGCTCCCTCCAAGGTTGAGATCACCAAGCTCAAGCTCGACAAGGACCGCGAAAAGATCATCGAGCGCATCAGCCAAGGCCGCGAGGCCAACGAGAAGAAGCGCAAGTCTGCTTAGACTGCCCACCACACACCACATCGCATGATCAGAAAGATGTCGGAAGAGGTGGATGAAAAGTTATAAGCTGGGTGGATGGCGTGCTGCGGCGTTGTCCTCGTCCACACATGAATGCGACTTGACGACGTCTGCTGGCTGGCGAAAATTTCTCTCTTCGGCGAAAGAGATTCATGGATACCATACCCGAGAAATCGACTTGAAACCCAGTGCATTTCCTGCTTCCACCTCGTTCTTCATCTCTTCGTTGAGGTGTGTCAGAGGTCTTGCGCACAATCCCTGCCGGTTCAGGCAGTGAAGGTTCTCAGAGTCACCCCGATTCTGTGCTCTCTGTCCCGTCTCTTGTCTTCCGTGTGCTGAAACGCTGTGCTGACCTGCACTCTCTGTCCTACTCTCTGCCCTCCTTTCGGTACTCTTCCCCTCCCTACACGAACGTGCCAACCGCTAGGATATCTACTCAGCAGCCCATCAAAGCTATGGCTACATGCAGTTATACGTCTAGCGAAGATTGATGTACTATTTCCCGCTTACAGAGCGCTCCTCGACATGAAAGTCCTGGGAGATGAGCGTTTTGAAGGCTGGATACATTTCCTGGTATGTTTGTCATCTCACCAACACCTTAATCACAGTTCTTCGATGAGGAAGGCGGCGAGGCTACCTCATCGCGGCTTTGCTGCTGTCGCCTCTGCGCGCAGATGCAGATCTATCGCTGTCAATACATTAGATTGTCAACTAAATATTAAGTTCTTTCCGCATTTTCCAAGGATCCGCCCAGCTCCAAAGCTCCCATGCATCTGTCCTCATCGACGTCAGACTGCTGGTTGCAAGACTTCAGTCGCAGTCATCAGAAACGTCGGGATCCTCTACAGATTTTCGATGGCATCTACAATGGCAGAATCGGCTCCGCCATGATCAAGCCAACCGGAGTGCCAGGACCAAATCGGATGTGCTTGAATTGCACTTGGAAATGCGATGAGCAAAGGTCAGATGAGCTCCATTGACTTGACTATGCTGAGCGGAACCGATCTCGCCGGACGTAGGCACGATACCAAAGCCGCGGACACATCCAAGGAGCCCTCCTTCTCGACAAACACATGCATCCGCACCGCCGAAAGGGCAGGCAGACACACCATCAGTCCTCCCGACAACACCGCCGGCCCTCTATCCCATCCATCTCTAAGCACCGGTGTTCGGACCCGGAATGACTTCAAAGGCATATCCGGCCTGAGCGAATTCCGTGTAAGATCCATCCTTTGTGCCCTGCCACTGGTCGACGTAAGGGTTCCTGTTGCGCAGTCAGTGACCCATCGAATTCAAACCACAATTCCGCCTGGGATAAAAGAAGGAGATAGTACTCACGCGTCGTCAAAGTCGAGCCGCAACACCGCCTGCGCTTTGCCGTCCGGATCCTCCTTGCTCGGTGGGGTCAGCGCGAGATAGGCGGATGCCTCGTGCACCGCCGACGACGTGTGTCCCTGTCCTGGGACCAGCGTGCATGGGCGCAGAACCGCATCGAAGATCCCGGTGTGTCCGGTGCAATGAGCTTCGAACTCGGGCAGGTCTTTGTCGGAGTGGCCGCTGAAGGTGAAGGAGTAAGAGCACTGACCGTTGGTGCAGCCCGCGGAGACTTTGCTGACGCTCCAGACGTTGCCGGTCCCTGGGTGGGCAGCGCTTGCGAGAGCGGCGAGGGTGGAGAGGAGGGAGAGAGTTGAAAATTGCATCTTTACGGAGATGATTCTGGAAGAGAAAGTTCTTGTTGTTGGCGATGTGTTGAGATGTTACAGTTGGGAAATCTCGGGGCGTTGCTGACCTTTTTATGCCGTCCAGTCTAGACATTGGGGCCATCACAGTCCGGGAACACGCAGCGCTTGGAGATGATACCATTGCTCTCGATACCGGACTATCAGAGTCCAGATCTCGAACCATGAGGGCGTGGTACCAGGTTCATGGCCCCGGCTTTGCCACATCCGGACAATTCTGCTTCCAATGGCAAGGGAGGAACAAGCGTGCCTGCCAATCGAAAGCGCATCGGACTGCTCGCCGTCAGACCCTCGCTTAGAGCTAGCGCGAACGGTATCGCTGCAGGGGAGCAGACCAATAAAGCCTCAAAATGCCTGTCTTTTGCATGCAGGAGTGGCAACATGAATATTCCACCAATACCGGCAGCGCGGCCATGCCCACGACGTGTCGCACGATCGTCGTGAGTGTTGAGTACGTTTAGAACCCTGCTCGTGGCGATACCGCTGTCCATTGTGACCTGAATAGCCGTTCAAGCGGCAGGAATGTCTCTTCAGGATGTCTTACGACTCGTGCGTTGGTTCCGAACTCGTGCGAAATGATCATATCTGTAAGTTCTAGCGCTTACAGAGTTCCCACGTTTTAAATACGAGGCGCCCAGGGACCTTTCACCGACACTCTTACACCATCTCTTGAGTTCGAACACCCTGTTTCGATTATCAATGTCAATACTACCTGGGTCCAAAGTTCCCGGACGCTTCCTGCAACAGCTCCTAGGCAGAACTCCGCCTTGACCAGGAACGAACTCAAGGATATCTCTATTGCTCGCTTTTGGAATCGCCAACTGGCAGAGGATATCCCAGCTCATTCAGCACAAAGACACCATTCTCAAGGCCGCGAATGGGTATGAAGGTAGCGTGGCTTCCGAACGGTTCAAGCAGATGGAGATTTTGCATTGTTGAATGGAAGCAAGCATCTTTCTTCGTCCCAAGAGAGGCTTACGCAAATATTTGTGCTCTCACAGCGCACCAGCATGCGCAAACCTTGTGCTGAGCGCGTAGCTCCCACAAACTCCGTTGCTTGCATTCGCCTTTTGCAGGGTTGCCACCGTTGAGGGATGGCTGTTGCAAATGCCGAAATAAGTCGTGTTCGTCAACAAATGCTGTGGCCAGGATGGCGTCCACTGCTGGCATCTCTTCAGCTTGCCGAGCTCGTGGCGATACAACACCTCTGGCGATAAAGTCAGTACTTTTTCAAGAAGTGAGGATTAAGGATGAATTCGTACTGATCTGATATCGGCCCGGGCCATACTTCCACTTCAGCCTCGTCGTCCTCTCGTTCTGCGGCCCCAGCCCGCAGCGCCAGCAGATCGACTCGCAATTGTTCCAGGCAAGAGCACCGCGCTCATTCCAATCGACCAAATCGTAGATCACCTTGTGCTGCACCAGTACTTGAAGATGCTGTGGCACTTTCCACTGGGTGAGCCGGCGGCAATGACCGAAGACAAATGAGGCATTGGCGTAGAATATCTTCAGACCCTCCTTGTAGATGTGCCTGCAAGTCATGACGAGAGGAGGCTCTTTTGGGAGCAAGTGATTCGATGGCGGATACGTGAATGTCACTTCTCGTAGCACCATTTCGTAAATGATGTTCTGGACGTTTTGTGGGAGCCGCAGTAAGGGGAAGGTCTTTGGTGGAGGACTTGGAGGCCTGGTGCTCAGATCTGTCTTGCAAGGACGCTTTGGGCGCACCGTGCCTGGTCTGGTCAAAAGTGGTCGCTTCTGTGGGGGATCGTCACCCAAATCGTCGTGCTTGCGCTTGAATGAGTCCATGATGTGAGCGGTAGCGAGCGGTGGAGTGGTGGATGATGGGTGTTGTGGAACGAAGTTGTGGATCTTGATCACGATGTCAATGAAGAGAAAGGAAAAGAAGCCGATTGGCTGAGCTAATAGAAGTTGGCCGCTTTGGCTCGTGTCGATCTCAGTCAGCGCATGTAAGGCTGGCCGGCTGCATGTGATGCATCGTGAATGGTATGTTGCATATGCTTGGGGGCGTGCAAGTGGGATTCACCGACCTAGCTCTTGCTGTCCTGACTTCTCAATTCGTGGTTATCGGTTCGCAGGCGTGGTGGAATGTTCAGAAACGTGGTCTGCTCTCCCGACGTCAAAGTCTTTCTGCTAATTCACTTACATTTCGGATGACGTCACCTAACTTCCTAATCTGGAAGGTTGCAATCGTAAATTTGAGAGTATTAAGGCTATGCTATTTGACTCCCGCATTAGATCAGGCGGATGTTTTGGAGAACAGAAGACAGAATTCAATGCTTTCGCCACTTTCAGTAGTGTGGTCGTCGATTATGTTCGCTTCGGATCGAAGAGGAACATGTGAACAAGACGCATTGCAGAGCGCAAAGGCTTCTTTGTTGTGGGTCAATTTGTTGTAACGACTTTTCGTGGTACTCCGCCTGGTAGAAAGACTGCGGGGGCGAATGGACTGCAGAGGCGAATGAGTGGCGAGAGCCTGCCATCGGAGAATGCGTTCATGCCTGCAGCTTTGATGTGCAGTACTGACGCTGTGACTTCAAATGACAGGACCAGTGCGCATCTCGAGCCTGTTCAACAAGGGACAGATCTTGCGACCATTTTGATACAAGCTCCACAGATGTAAGATGCTGTGCGGAGGCCGATTCCAGTCGACCCTGCGGAGCCGTTCTGTCTTTGGCTCGTACGGCGTCTTCTTGTTGGCTTCCTCGAGGATCTTCCTGTTGGATCGAAGGGTGGCACCATCACCCACGACATAGCTGTGTAGTACCACGTCGGGCCAGACAGGTGCCCACCGTTGTTGCTGCTTGTGATCACCGTACTCCAGGCGATAGATGTAACCTATCTGTGATGTTAGCATAGGATCGAGTGCGCTACACAGTACGGAAGAAGCTTACAGGGGATTTCAGCACCGCCCATCTTCCAGTGGAGCACGGTCATGTCAAGAAATTCCGAGTCCATCCCAAGGTCCTCGGCGTCTTGAAATTACTTGTCACTATTTCCAGTCATGACGAACACAACCTTGAACAGCACAAGGCGTTGGAGGTCTTGTGGGATCTTCTTTTGCCATGACGGCAATCTTTTGGGGGCTCCAAATGCGAATGTAGTATTGGCGTAGAATATCTCCAAGGCTTCTGCGCTCACTTGCTTGCAGGTGAACAAGAGAGCTGGACCTTGCGGCTTGTTCACTGCGCCTTTGGTCCTATCGATTCTGGGCCAAGTCATGGTCATGTCTTCGAAAACCATCTCGAATATACGGTTTCGCAGTTCCGCCGGGAGTTGAAGTAAGGGTGAGTCGTCTTGGGTCGCGGCAGTGTCGAAGTCGACGCCGCCTTTTCTCCGGCGGGGGCGCTTGGCTGGCGTGTTGCCTTCATGCTCGCCCTCACGCTTGCATGGTGCCATGCCTTAGATAGTCGGAAGTTGGCTGTCGGAAAGGATCAAGTTTTGAAGCGGTCTGAAATCCAGCCTCAAGGATGATGTTGGAAGATTGCCGAACGGACAGTGCCCGGGAGAGAAGAGAGTTTGGGGTTGAGTGGCGTCATTCCTCATATGTTGATGGGCTTCATGTGATAGGAAGGGGAAGGTGACGAAAGGAGAATGACGCACATGATCTTGTTCTGGGCATGTGAAAGCGTCAGAAGTCTCGACGAAGTGAGTTTCGGATAGACGCAAGACCTTCTTCAGATCTAAGGGGTACTAACGAGGCTGCACCGCAGGCTAAGAGATCGATGGGTCTGCTTGGTTGCGCTGCAGTGTCTCCCACGACAACGGTACGGTCCTCATAGAGCGTCTATGTAAAGGGGTATCAAGTGCTCTACCGTGAAAATTCTCGAAGTGCACTTTTTTTTAAGGACGTTGCTTCCGCTTCCTTGATGTCGATGTCGAAATAGGTCGATCCGAGATACCCGATGCGTCAATTCGTCCTTGCCTGCCGTACCTGTCACTCGACTCCTTGACTCCGGGGGAAATGTGTCTATGGCGAGCGAAGCCATGATGCAATCCCATGTTGCCATTTTGAAGAATGGATCCTTGATTGTCATTGTTTCACCGAGTGAGAAATAGCTGTAGGAGCAATGCTTTCGTCCCACACCAAGGATCTCCTTTCTCTGCTGCCGTTGATTGCCAACAATTTGGCGCCCGGCAATGCTACATTCCACCGCAGCTCAGGTGTCCTTCGTCCCGTCATGACATATGATCTTTCAGAAACACTGGGTCTACTTTCCACCCCTCCTTGGATACGTATGATCGACTCGCTGCTCAGTGATTCCATAGCCCAGACGACCGTGAACTTTAATGAACATATCAAGAAGTCGACCAGAAAGTCTTCACCTCCTCTTCATCCCAGTGATCCTCGCCAACGCGATCACGGGCTTGCTCGACGTCGAGAATCCACGAAGGATGGAGTTTCTCCCGCGCGATCTGTGCTAGCAGGCGCTCAGTCTCCTCGTCGAACAATGCGAACATGTGGGCGTGTCGAATGGCCAGATACTTCTTCCAGTCTACCGCGGCTTCGAGTGGGTCCCTGGTCCAAAGATAGAACTTGCGGTTGATAGAGTCGTCGTGGTGCCATCCTGTGCGATACCAGAGTTCGAGACCAGAGGTTGGTCCGATGTCTCGGCAGTATTTTGCTGTGTAACTCTCGTCCATCTCATCGAACCAATCCGTATAGAGGTACGAGCCCAGCACCCGTACGTGATGTATGAGCTTTGCGCGGGCTTTGCCAATCCTCTCTTTCCAGAGGCCCAAGCGATAGAAGTCGGGGAATTGGAAGCCGGCATGAGAGTAGAAAATACCCAGTGCCTCCTGATGAAATTGTTTGCAGGTCAGGATCAGACCTGGTGTGGCAGCTTTGGTAATTCGGGCGTCCTTTTGGTCGACCTCGGCGTCGTTGATGTGGTCGACGAACACGAAAGCGTAAATTCGGTTGCGCAATTCAGGGGCAAGAGATGTGAGTTCGGAGTCCTGAGCTTGCTTTGGACCGGACACAGCGCTAGGCAGGAGTGCTTGGAGCTTGGTGGTCGCCATTATGAGAGAATAGTAGAAGATATTGGCTGATCGAATGTTGATGTTTGGGTTCAAGCCGAAGGGGAGGTGCGCTGCACACTTACAACAACGAAATTTGCGCTAAGCGCAATAGAGCCCTAGACCCATTCCGCGTTCACTTCACTTCATGAGACGCCGCTAGCTTGCCCCTAGAGCCACAGACTCCCACGTGGGAAGATACGCTCCGGCATATTATTAGCAGAAGTCATCTGCGAGCCTTCTTCCAATTGTCACCGTCCTGACCAAGGCCTGCGCGAACAGCACAACGAGCGGTGCAGAGCATTAGCGATATGCTCGATCGTTGTATTGGTATGGCGTGGATGCGACTGGTTGGCACCTTGACAGTTCAGCTATCTCATGCATTCATTGCCACTGAGCAGTCACAAGACGAGTTGGACCGGGCTGCCTTCATCGTGGTCTCCAGTAGCACCTCATCGTGAGACGACAACAATGGGTACCCCAGCTGTGCTTCTATCGACAGACACGACGGGACAAGATTGCAAGTAGAGGCTCTCCATCGATAGGCGGACTAGCTCAGCTGCACAGTGCTACGCGCTTTTGTACAATGGCGAAGCTCATGCGTTTAACTGCCTGCTTTCCAACGGACATCCCGACGCAGGATTCCTGGTGACTCAGCTCACGAAACCACTGCCTGATCCAACAAAGCTATCGAACTTACTTCAAATCCGCCACTCCAATCTCGTACCCATCGTCCTTCTTACGGAAGTCAACATACTTCCCCTGCATCCAGGCCTGTCCGAAAAGCCACAGATTCGGGTGTTTCTTAGTTACATCAATCCCAGCGATGATAGCTGTGCAATTGTTGTTGCCGTTGTCCTCCAGCTGAAACCGGCAAGACTCAATGTTGAACACTTCATCTCCGAACTGAAAACCAACTGTCGGAGGTTTGTCGCATGGGTAGTAGCCGAATATAGAATTGGTGCAGCCCGGCAGAGTTCGCTCCACAATTTGAATGTTCAAAGCGGTGAAGAGTTTGCGGGCAACTGCTGTTGGTACGATGACCGATGACGAATCAGCTTTTTCTGTGTACACTGGACGTAGAGGGAGGCTGAAACGTACTTTGACAGTTCCGCTGTCGAGGACTACCGTATCGCTTTCAGCCAGAAATACCGTGCCATTGACCAGCTTGTTGGTCATGTCCCAATCTCGGCCCGTTTCTTGTACGGATAGCTCTCCTGCATAAAGATCCTGGTCCTTCGAGCCGAGTATGGCTGTGCCGGTCTCATCCAGGCCAAATGCCAGTCCATAGCGGCATTCGTCGACGACGCCTTGGGCGCAGAGCGTGGGAAAGAAAGAAAGCTCGTCCATCGCTAGGCCCATCAGGCCCTGCTTGGGTTATGGTGCCCAGCTCAGGCGCCGGCTTCGGTACGACGTCGAACAAGGTCAAGTTCTTGGCTGCAGTGTTCTTGATGGTGTGGTGGATTTGGTTTCTGGTATTGGTTGGTGCGGTTACCGGTTGGTTTAGTAAGCGCTTTTCAGCCTTTCAGTTGGTGTTGGTGCGAGATCTATTGCTTACCGGTAACTAAGAGGAGCGAGCTTCGGGCTAATAGGAACGCGATAGCGAGGTCGAGGTCGAAATTCGCATAGACGGTTTACGGAGGCTTCGTATAATAGCTAAATCTCGTAGTTATCGGGGCTCCCGTTGTCTAGTAACGCTAGAAAGCGATAGTTATTGTCGTTCCCGAAATGTCTCCTTTTATCCCTCAAACTCTTACGTAATCTGGTATCTAACCACTAGTGGAGTTGGTATAAACCTCGCGATCTCTTGGTGGTGGTGGTGAGGGGCGATTGTCTACCGGTAACCACACCATCAAGAACACTGCTTGGCTGTCAATCCGGCGAACGTGACATCGTCCTTGTAGACTCGAGTCGAGATATTGCCAATGCCGCATCCGTTCGACTCTGTGCTGGCGAGCCCGAAAGTGTAGGTGTCATTGACATCGATAGAAGCAGCACTCGGCTGGTAAAGACCTGTATTGGCAACGACGTAAAGCGATGCGGTAGCAGTGTCAGAAATCCCACGATATGACTCAGTATCGTGTTGACTCCCACCTATTCGTCCTATGTAAGTGACTGCGAGGGAAAGGCCATCGAGCTGTGGCAAATAGTCCTCTATGCAGCAGGAGCATGCAAGGGTTCGTTCGACCAGTACATGTGCATCTCGACGTTGAGCGGAGACTCTTCCTGCGGGAGCCGTTCTTGCAAAGAGGTCAGTACTCTTGTGCTCGAAGCAAGACTTTGCCAGCACTTACTATTGAGTTCGTTCAAATGCTCTCGACGTTGCAACCTGACTTCGAGTGTCAGCCTTGCGGTCTTTGCCCGCGTCTTGATCGAATATTTGCGTATTTTGTTCATCTCCGTCACGTCCGACCAATCCAGGAAGTTTTGGACCGGGTCGGTTGAGTACTGGGGCTTTCCGTCCACGCTCCTGAACCAGCTCTTGAGCAGCGACCTGCCCAAAGCTCGCTTGGCATGCTCAATGAGATAGACCTTCCGCTGACAGGTCAGAATAAAGTTGTCGGTACAGCGATCAAGGAGAGAGCTGCTGTGAGGGTCACTCTGGACAGGCTGCGTGTCGAGCGTCTCGACCATGGATGTCAGGAGCGCGCTCTTGACCGGTCCCATGGCGCGCAAGAAGGTGTCAAGGCGTCGTCTTCCTGTTTCGTCGTTGACCTCATCTCTTCTGGTTTGTCGATCTAGTGGCACAACAATCGTGACAGTCGAGTAGTAGAGCTTCCACGTCTCTTGATAGACTTCCTTGCAAGCGAGGAGTATGCCAGGTCCTTTGCTGAGCGCCGTGTCGCCTTTGTCGTCCGGCACTTCAATTGTAACGGTGAAGTCTTGGAGGACCATCTCGTAGATGCCATTTTTGAGCTCGGGTGGAAGGCTGAGAAACTTGCTGCCGGTCTGTGGAGAAGTGGTCGTGAAGTCGACTGTGTGCGGAGATGAAGTCGGCATTGTTCGAGTGGCTCAAGTGTTCCCTCGGGAAGGCTGAGATAAGGTGTTGATGGAAGTGAGAAGTGCTGATGGGAGTGGGCAAGCGTTATTGAAAGCGGAAAGTGTTGATGTATGGATGATGTTCGTGAGATGGTGAAGCTCAGAGATGAAGAAGGCGTTTGGTCTTGGCAAGCTCAACTTAGCCTATAAGTTGCACAGAACAAAACCTTGCCACTTTCACGTGTCAATGCAACGAGCTGCTACCGATCGCGGGGTAAGCTCTAATGTCATGGATCGAGCTACCGGGAACAAGCTTTACGCTAGGGCGAGTGAAGTGAATCCAGCTTGTGAGCTCGAAGGGTTGCGGGTCCAGGACTGCTGGCTCCTTGGCTCCTTTCAAATCGGACCACCCAGCTTGAACCCCAGTGGCTCAGATGTACGGAGTGACTCGGAAATCGAGGTATCTATAGCTGCTGATTTGGTGCTGCGTAGACACATCCCTCCTCGGCTTCTATCTTCGGCCTCTCGCGCGGACTGCATACCTCCGAGCCACCGGAGTGCGACACCTGCGGTCCAGTTTGAGCGGCATCACGGAGGTAGCAAGCGTGGCTAGCAGCAGCTCTTACGGCGACTGCGAGTCCATTTCAATAATATAACAAAGCATTCAAAGAGGTATCAAGCAGTATATCAAACCCAAAGTCCCCACCCATAAGACACCAAGACCTTCACTGCTTCCCCACCAAAAAGCTCTCCCGAAAGTACCACTGCGTCACACTTTCCATCATACTCTCCCCTTCACTCTCCCTCTGCCCCGCCGTCTTCCTCCTCCACTCCTCGTCCTCCGCCTCAGCAAGCCTCTTCTCCTCCCTCTCCCTCTCCTCCCTCTGCTCATCAATAGCTAGTCAAAGCACAAACTCCTTGACCTGCACACCCACTCTCTTCGTCTTGCCTCCACCCTCCAATACATTCGTCTGCACGACCTCACCCCTTTTGCCCATCAGAATCTCTTCTTCTTCAATCAAATCTCTTTCGTGGATGATATCTCGCACCGACCGACCGCTGTCGTCTTGTTGATCGAGATCCGGACCCGGGCGACCTTTGTCCATCAACAGTTTGAGAATCTCGAGATCTCCGTTCTCCAGCGCTTGTAGCACGGCGTTCCAGCCGCGGTACATGAGATTTACGTTTGCGCCGTTTTCGAGTAGGTGGGAAATGTAGCTCAGATCCTCCTCGCGATGACGACGGATGGCCTTGATGATGGGCAAGTGCTCACCGGGGGTGTTGACATCCGCACCCGCTTCGTCGACGAGATAGCGGAAGATCTCTTTCCGGTTTTCGCGGATGGCGGTAGTGAGAGGAGAGAAGACGCCGCCGTTCTTCGACTCGGGATTCATGCCTGCGTTGACGAGCAGGCGGACGGACTCAAGTTGATCAGCGACGACGGCAAGCTCCATTGCGCCGGGGAGGATTTTGGAAGGCTGAATGTGCGGGAGAAGTTTGGCGAGGATTGCGGGGCGCTTGACGGCCATGCTGATCGGCCAGTCTTGCCCGCGGATGGACGGGTCAGCGCCATGAGCAAGGAGAACGTCGATGTATTCCGGATGGTTATCGCGGATGGCGGTTGTTAGCGCGGTGTAGCCCTTTGCGTTGCGGGCGTTGGGGTCGATGTTTTGACGGAGGAGATAGTTCAATGCTGGCATGTTCTCGTGTGCGACGGCAGATTCGATCAGGCCTTTGGGGTGGTGTGGGTCGGCGCCGGCCGCGAGGAGACGAGGAATCATGTGCGTGCGATGATATGACACCGCTTTGAAGAGCGGCCAGTCAAGGGCTTTGAGGTTGGGGTCTGCACCGGCAGCGAGAAGAGTTTCAACAAGAGCCTCACGATCGTCTCGAATGGCCGAGCAGAGAGGAGTGTAAATGTTGTCCTTCTTGGCGTTGGTATCGGCACCGTGGTGGAGGAGGATATTGACTGCTTCTGTAGAGTTGGTGGAAGTGGCCAGCTCGAGAACTCCAGGTGCGCGGCGAAGATCTGCGCCGTGGCTGAGCAGCTCCTCGAGGATAGCAGGATGGTGAACCGCTGGCCAGAGTACAATCTTTGGTCCAGGAAGATTCGGATCTGCGCGAGCGCTCAAGAGTTTCGAGACCAGGTCCAGGCGTGCGGAATTGATGGCTTTGAACAAGGCGGTCTCACCACGAGCGTTCTTGGCGTCGACGGGAGTCGAGTACAAAAGCATCAGCTCAATGAGCCAAGACGGTGTGTACTTGTTCATGGATTGCGTGAAAGCCGTGTCGCCGTTCTCCATGACCGCAGATGGGTCCGCACCGTATTGAAGGTACATGTGGGCGAAGGGTGCTTTGGCATCCGACAGGGAGACGGCAAACGGCGATTCACCGTACATACCAGCAGATTGGTTGGGGTTCGCATTATAGTTGATGAGCAGTTGTGCGGCTTCGAAGAACGATGCTCCAGTGGCAGCATAAAGTGGCGTGCAGTTGTCCTTGTCCGTGCCATTCGCATCGGCGCCGAAGAGGAGTAGGAGACGGACACTCTCCAAGTCGTGGTTGATGACAGCATCGCAGAGCAAGTTGTTGCCGCTTGCGCTGTTGGCGGGTACTCCTTGATCAAGCAATTGCTCAATCATCTTGTGGTGCTTCTGCTGAACAGCCGTCGCCAATGCAGCCTTTGCAGCCTCCGTGATGTTGCCCACCGTCCTCTTTGGCGCCCATCTCTGAGCTTTCGTAGGGTCGATCTTCATACGGATCGCTTGCTTGGGAAGCTTGTCGCCGCTAGCGTAGGATTGACGAGTGTTGTCGGAGATGTCCATTCTCGAGATGATCGAAGTGGCGTCCGTGATATCGGACATGTTGTCCGCGGTGCCGAAAACATTGTCTCCGTGACCACCACCAATCATCGAGCTCACATTGCTGAAGCGAGGCAACGAAGAGGCAAAGGTGGCATGGCTGCGAGACGTGCTGGCAGTACCAGTCGATTCGGCGGGTGACCGAACGGGCGACATGTGTGTCCAAGGCTCATTTGCAACGACGGGAGGACTTCGGTTCTCGCTGCGCATTGGCTGAGGTGCCAAAGGAAGCGGGATGGTCGGCGGCGGAGACGGCGGTAGGACGGTCTTCTGCAGGACCGCATGGCTCGATGCCGGTCGACTTGGGTCAACTCGTTCCATGACAGCTGCCAATGCCGTGTATCCAATCGTCGAAGCAGCGTCGACGGTGTATCCACTTCTGGCCTCAGGGAATAGGTGTCCGGCTAAGGAGAGAGCAGCACGGCATTGACTGAAGCTAACCCTCAGCTTCTCCATGTCTCCATCGGCAAACATCAACCGAAAGCCTTTGCCCAGCTTTCCAAAGGTCTGCTTCTTCTCCGTGGACAGGAGCTTGTTGACCATCTGGTCGTAGATGGTGAAGACATTCTTAGTTTGGTTGACTCTCTCGTAAAAGTCCCGGTTGACTTCGATCGTGGAAGTTGCTGTGGTACGGCCAATTGCGTCTGACAGTCCAGCTCTGGCTGTGAATAGAACCCGACTGACTTCGAGGAATTCCACGGCCACTTCTCGGAATCCAAGAGGGGGAGTCTGGGCAATGCTGAGATATTCCAGTACGTGAACGGCGATGCTGTTTCCTTGAATCGTTGTAGATGTGCAGAGCTCGAGCAGGGTTCCTTTACCCTTTGGTGCCATTGTGGCTTGACTTCTTCAGATCGTGGGGTGTGGGAGTTGCGATCGAGGAAGCAAGGGCGATGGTCGTAGGGATCGGGCGCTCTCATATGAGGAGAGGGGCGAAAGTGTATCGAGGACAAAGGCGGGACCTAGACTGGGCGGTCGATTCGTGACGCGGGAGAACAATCCACTTCGCCTGCCTTTGTGCCTCTACATCCGGCAGGCGAGAGTCAGCTTCGCATTGATCTAGCGATCCGTCAAAGTCCAGGTCGTCGGACGTTGTACTCGAAGAGGCTTGATGAAACCAGTGACTTGGTGTTTGTGGCTGTAAAGTTTGGCCCCTTCGAGTCATGACCGTCGGGGTCTGGATTCCGTCTGCACTTTTGCTTGCTTCGACTAGGATGCTGCTTGAATTGTTCGCGTGCTTGCGGCAGCGTTGTAGGTGGATGGAACTGTCAATGTCTCAAATTTTTGGTCAAAGATCCTCCGACATGTCTTCTTAGTGTAGGAGTGGTCAGTTTGCACATCGTCAAACCACGAAGTCGAGCCCAAGAGATATGTCCCGGTCGAATGTGTATCTCGAACGCTGCAGAATCTGCAGTCTCATTACTCGTGGGGGCTGGATTTCCTGCTCGAGCGCTTGAACTATTTGTCTTAGGCGTGCATGGCGTGTTGGTCAGCCCATAGCGTAGGCATTCGCCCGGCTAGATTGGCCGAGCAATGTCGCCTAGACCTGTAAAGTCCTGCCCATGTGGAGACACCTGCAGCCAGGCGAGGAGGCGTGAGCTATAGCGAGTAGTCGTATAGGCTTAATGCCACAGCCCGTGTCGTATCATCGTATGGCTGCATATACACCACAATGTCCAGGGGCAGAAATTTCTGCAGTGGATATTGCAGACACGGCACGGGTGACTGGACCGGGTATTCGGCGAGATGGTTCGAACTGCTGTTGTCAGCGGGCGTTGGTTTTCGTGAGAACGTTCGGTCGCTGACATGGTTGTGGAAGATGTGAGAGGAAAGGCAGAGACGGAGAGAAGAGCGTCGAGCTGATGGCGCGCTTTTGAGGTAGTAGAATTTCCGACAGAGAGAACGGCGCCACATGCACGAGCTTTAAAGGTTCCATCAAAGTTCGGGGCGGATTAGGTACCATTCAATCAAATATCGACCAGCATTGATTGTGCTTTTGACGAAAACATTACTTCAGGGCGGCTGTCAAAGTCTACCACTTCTCCAACATAGGCCTGACATCAACCTCATTCACCCAACCCCTCCGTCCCTGTCCATGCAAGCCCCAATAAACCTCCGCGATGTCGTCCGCACCAATCTTCGCCTCAGGAGGTTGTCCCACTAGCCATCCCTTCGTCCTCTCAATATCAATCACTCCATCAATCACCGCGTGCGCGACGTGTACACCTTGTGGGCCGAACTCTTTCGCTAAGGAGGTGGATAGCGCGCGGAGGGCGAATTTGCCGGTCGAGAAGGAGGACATTTGGGCGTTGGATTTTATGGAGGCTGTGGCGCCGGTGAAGATGAGCGTGGGTGGGAAGGTGTTGGGTGTGCCGGTGGTTTGGACGTGCGGGAGGAGGAGAGGGAGGGTGTGGCGAGAGAAGAGGAAGGCTCCTTTGCTGTGGACTGTCAGAATGTGCTCTTCGCACGATGCATACACGGCAAGGCTAGAACGTACACAGAAACCTGATATGAAACCTCGAATTCCTCCGTGCTCAACTCCAAGAACGGTTTCCTCGTGAAGCTGCCACTAGCATTGAACACTGCCGCCGCAGCTTTGACATCATTTCCAAACTTCTCCTTAATCTTCTCGAAAGCATTCTTCATGCTCTCCTCGCTGCTGACATCTGTGGAGATTCCGATAGCCTGACCGCCAGACTTGTTGATCTCATCGGCGAGCAATTCGAAGTTCGCGGGGTTGCGGGCGAGGAGGACGACTGGGTAGGCTTTTGCGAAGCGGCGAGCAACAGCGGCACCAGTGCCGGGACCGACGCCTGCTATGATGGCGATTGGGGCGGACATCGTTGCTGGAAGAGATGTGGTTCGAGAAACGGGGTTTTAAATTCTTGTGCCTTTGAGATGAAGGCCTGGGAACGACACGGGAACTGTGAGACGATGGGGATTTGGATAGCTGGAGGGATGAAGAGTGCAGTGTCAATTGAAGAAAGGTGTAGGAGAGTGAGGTGAGACGATCACGTCTTTCGGTTGCTTAGAAATGCGGGCATTGGAAATCGAAGCTCCACAGCTCCAATTGCGTCACTTCCAGGTTGATGAACTTCAAGCTGTCGATCCGGGGTGTAAGCTCCAGTGCCGAAGCCGCAGAGATGCCGACCGTATACCTGAAGAGATTCGGCTGCGCATCGTAGACCTGGATGGCTGGAGCCGTACCTTGTATGCCCTCTTAAATCCTGATCACGCACTCGGGGCCGGAGTCTTCATACCAGAAACGTCGGCACCACCACCTCCTTCGACTTAGCAAGCTTCTTGGCCTCAGCCGCGCGCCTCTCCGCCTTCCTACGGGCGAGAGCGGTCTTTGCTTCACTTGCAGCCCGGAGAGAAGCGCTCGTGTTGAAAGGCTCTTCCTTGATCTTCACCACGCTCTCTTGCCGAACATGAGCCGGAGATCGGTCTCGCGTTGGCCGGCGTGCCGAGAATCGATCTGGCGAAGATGCTGACTTTGCTTTGACGGCTCCACCAGGTCGATGGAGGGGTCGCGAGTTGCTGTCGTTCGGAGGTCTGCCGCTTGTGGATGCGACTACTTTGTCTGCCCACGATGAGACGGTAAGTCGGCCCTTGCTCACGCGCACAGGAGCGTCTAGATCGTCGTCGTCGGTCGCATCTTGATCCTCCTCGACAGGCTCCATTTTTGGTTTCACGTCTGCCTCTTCATCGTCTTGATCGTAATTCGCCGGCCTCGGATGTACCACCAGCTGCTTTTGTCCCCTCGCGCCCGTCGGCTCCTTCTCCCCTCGGAAGACCGCGCCGTCTTCATCGTACACATTTCTCCTCTTTGCATTTTCTCTGTACGGGCTCCTCTGCAGTCCCGCAGCAGCTCTGGTGTCCGCCTTTGGCCTCTCCAGGCCCTTCAGACCCGTCAGATTCCCAGTCTTGTTCTGCGCCTGCGAGCTCATCATCAAACCCTTCAGCTGCGGGTCCAGCAGATACTCGTCCTCGTCTTCCTCCTCCTCGCCTCCGTTGATCTTCCGAATCCCCTCCCGTTGCCGCTTTGCATTCCCTTCTTTCTCCCTCTGCACTTGCAGCATCCGACTCTGCGCAGTCTTTCCATCTGTTGCTCGCTCCAGCTCTTTCAATGTCATCTGGCCTCGTGATCGATGCAGCTTCTTAAGTCGCGCGTACTCGGCGTGGTGGATGTGAGCAGTGTAGGTTTGAGCAGTTGACAGGAACTCGTCTTCGACCATGCGGAAGATGTCGTCTTGGGCGAAGCCGGAGCGCATGGTCTCGATCGGAGGAGGGCCTGGCGGTGGGGAAGTGGAAGGC
Organism: Zymoseptoria ardabiliae STIR04_1.1.2; assembly: GCA_000223765.2. Classification (NCBI taxonomy): domain Eukaryota; kingdom Fungi; phylum Ascomycota; class Dothideomycetes; order Mycosphaerellales; family Mycosphaerellaceae; genus Zymoseptoria; species Zymoseptoria ardabiliae. Next base: position 4,573 of record AFIV01000494.1, on the reverse strand, counting down.
TCGCGGGCGGTGTTTCTCGGCCGTTGGCGGGGTGGAGGGGTGCCTGGGTGGACATCTTCGAGGTCGGAGTTGACGAGATCGGAGGGCGAGGAGGCCCGTTTCGCAGGCGCAGGTGTAGAGCGTTTCTCTTTCTTGACAGCACTGCCATTCATCCATGGCAACGTTCGTGGCATCTTGATGTGAATGTTCAGCCGGCGGAGGCGCGGTGTCGAACGCGTTTGAGTCGCGTGCAGGTCAAGGAGAGAAGTGTCTTGCGCATTGCGTTGAGGGAACTGGAGACGGCTGTCTAGAATGAGATGTCTAGTGAGACGTGAATTGTCTGGTGAGTGTTCTTTGTGGTTCAAAGGTCGAGAAGTATAGACGAGGCAGCAGCGAGTGATGCCTGAGGCAAGAGATTGCTAGATTGTGTTCCCGACTTTGAAGACATTCCATCTTCCCTACTTGCCTACTACGACATCCGCCTTGGAGCTTGCTCGACCATAAGGTACCTAGTAAGGAGCAAATACGCCCGAATGTCGAACCAAAATCGTGGACAATAAGTGATGTGAAGCAATCAAAGACGTCTGCGGTAAGTGGTATCGTTCCTGCCTCTCCCGTACTTTCTTCATCACTTCATCTCCTTCCTCTTCTTCCCACAGTCTCCCACCTCGCATGAACATCATCGACATCAGTCTTCACACCGCGCGTGTCAACTCCATTGACGCCGCCACTGCTGGTTGTCCTCATCGGCTCTGTTCTCACCCTTCACCTGCCACTTCACCATTGACAGGCCACTCGCTGTTCGACACCGCTCCATCGACACCGCGTTTGCGAATGAGCGAGACCCTCATCCTGTGATCAGATCGTGCCCTTCATCGACCCGCACAACTCGGCATCATGGCCACCCATCCACCCAAGGATATTCAGGACGTCCACCATGGCCCTTCTCCACCGGACGATGGTATCGAGGTGACCGCGGGTGATCACGCTGAGCTCCCCAATCATACCTCCGCTCAGCCAGCGTCGACGTCCGCTGCGATCGTGCAGCCTCAAGCTCGAGGAATCGCCGCTCAGAAGGTCTTCGGCACCGGCGAGCTGCTCGAAGAGACCCTGTCCTACTTGGATCCCGCCGATATCCTGAACGCGATGGCAGTGCAGCGTCATTGGCGAGACTCGATTGAAGGCTCCATCAAGCTGAAGAGGCTTCTGGGTCTGGCGCCGGGTGGCAAATTCTTCTACTCGCCTATCGTTGGCTCGTCAACCAGCATGTCCTATGGCAGCGGACGCATCTCAGCACGGCCCATGAGACCAAACCACGGATTTCTCTCATGCACGATAAGCCACCCGCGCAAGAAGGACCAAGAATTCTGGAGCTCCGAGGAAGATGAAGGCTCCTATCACCTTCACCTCGGATTCCATGCCGTGGCTCGAGATGACCCGATCAGATATCTGGAGGAACCCGAACCTCTACTGCAAGACCCAGGCTCCCGCGTGCGCGATATGGCAGTGTGCAACCCGCCTCTCATGTCCATCACTGCCGGTCTGGAGTGCTGGTGCTGCTCGTACCAGTATGACAGGGATGGTCATGATTCTTATGGGCCGATCCACGCCACATCGGAACGCGGCTTCACCATTGGCGAGCTGGCCGATGCTTTATTATCACTTGCCCGAACTAAGCATCGCAAATGCTCGGATCGCTGTTTCGACTTGAGAGGCCTGGTGGACATCGATCCTGACGATCCAATCGCTAAGTCGTTCATTTTCGAGCGGGCAGCGGCCGAGACCAAGCAGAAGTACAAAGATATCATCAAAGAAGCTTTTCAGACGCAGGAGGAGCGCGACCGTAAATTTGAGAAGAGACCATCAAGCCCCTTTACTTCGCACCTTGTCGACGAAGATCTCAAGAAGCGTGCTGCTACTCTCATCCTGCCGTGGAAAAAGCCTGGAAAAGGTCCAGAGATGTTTGAGTACGAGTTCAACAGCGACGATGAAGAAGGCTGCGGTGACGGCGAGGAGTTTATGGAATCGGAATACAGCGGAACGGAACAGTCTGATGAAGACGGCGACGCCGAGGAAGGGCCCGACGATGACGATGACGCTGAGGAAAATATTGACGAGCCTGAACATCAAGCAACGAAGCCACGAAGCGAAGCGGATGATGGAAATGAGGACCACGACGAGGAGGTGCATTCTGCTGTCGGCAATCCGTCGGTGCAGCACTGGGGCGGGTCAGCGCATGACGAGTGGGATGGCGTGAAGCAAACCGGAAATGCTACGTGGTGAAAAGCACGGAAACGGAGGTCTCTCGACTGCGCGATGCGTGCGCAAAGACTGCAAGTTGCGTCAATGGGACTGGGAAGGCGTTACGGAATGGACGGAGTTATGGAGCACGGCGTCTGTTAGGTGCTGGCGTTTATTTCGGAGCAGGAGGGTCCAAGCACGAAGCATGAAATATAGGGAAATCTGGTAGGAGGGTAATTCAAAATAAGACACCACAAGAGTGCAGTTGTCCACTCCAATCTCTCATCTACATATAAGGAAGGCTACGGGGACGTTATGTGTGCATGAATCATGATCCCATTTTTTTTCGACGGCGCTGTGAGCTTAGTTCTTCACCTCGTTTCAGGAAGGAGCCAACCTGAAAGCAATAGGCGGAGTTGGACTCCGAATCGCCGGCGATGGGTGCACTGCCACAAGGGAGATGTAGAGGTAGTCCGTCCGTGGGTCGTTTAGAGGACGACTTATTACCTGCGAGCGGACTTGTGGACACTATTCATTCTCTTTGCGGCTGAAGTCGAGGCATGATGTTGTGCTGCTGCTGCTGCTGCTGCTGCATTGCGGCATGTGGTGCGGATGGGCATGAGGAGGGGTCGGAGGAGCTTTGAGTCCCGACGAGCGAGGGCGGAGCGAGGCGGAGGCCGGCGTTCAAGCGGCGTTGGACCACCACAATAACCTGTGATGGGTCTGAAGTTGAGAGTGGGAACGTGGAAAGGACGTGGCAGATGGGAGTGTGGCAGACGTGTGTGTGTGTGTGTGTGTGTGGCTTCCACGCTGTACGCTTACGGAACGAACGCCTCTGAGAGAGAGAGAGAGGCGCATGATGCTCTACGAACCGTGGATGTTGAGTTGAATGAGGTTTCATGATTGAAAGAGAACGCGAAGAGTCGAGACCAACCGCTCGCAGCTTTTCTCTCTCTAGTCTCATCATCAAATCTGCGAAACGGACGACGTTGCTGTGACTGCTGTCGATCCCCGGCGCCGGGCGGAATTTCAAAGCTACCTTACGTACCGTACCGTCCATTCTTCTGGATTCGGACGACCCTTATTCCGTTCGTCGGAGAGTCAGTCGTGATCAAAAGTCGTTGTCCGCCGCTACCTCCTGTCTTTTTCACACTCGTGGAGATTTTTCTTCTCGAGCGCGGTGGACGTGGTGTACTCGAAATTGCTCGGGACGAAAGAGCGGCGAGATGCGATCGAGATGTCATGACTGCTACCTAGTTCTAGGGCTCCCCGGGTCGGCGGCAGCGAGTCCTTTCGGGGAGGAGTCCCGGCGGATGTGGCGGCGTGAAAGGCTGGGTGGAGGAGGAGGAGGAGGAGGAGGAGCCGATCAAGCCTTTCTTGCAAAGTCGGGACGAAGGATGAGGTGTAGTACGCAAGACCAAGTGCCGAGCAGGGAAGGGAGGTCGGTGTTTGGAGATTCTTATTAGCTGGATGACGCTTTCTTGCGAGTAGGGGTGGTCGACGGCGTCGACGGAAACGTTTTGGCGTTGACGGCGTCAAAACGGTATGACGGCGTCGACGACGTCATCGTACTCGGTACGAGCTCGGCCCGCGCCGTGCAGCTAATTAGAGCTTCAGGATTTGTTAGTTATCTACCGTCTAATGTCGTCCGGGGATTAGCCGAGGTATATAGATACATCTTAAATTCTTAGGGTTCGGGTTTAGGTAAGTAAAACAGACGGTAACAACAACCTCTAGTATTATTAATATACATCGGATTAGTCTAATTCTTTTCCCGTTAGATTCTCTATATCTTATTCCCTTTAATAGGAAAATACCTACTATATTCCTACTATACCTCTAACTATAAATATAATAAATATAAATTTTAGAGACTTCTATAATCCTAAATTAAAAGGAAAGCGAATATAGTATATATACTATAATATATAGTAGTCCGGTAAGGACGTAAAGAACGTAACTAAATAGAGTTATCTTAATAAGTATACTACCTACTAGGACTACCTTACCTCTACCGAGCTACTAGCTAAAGAGTAGGAGTAAGAGGGCGAGAATAAGAGTAATAAACAACCCTTATTAATACTATTACTATAGAAGAGGATTACTAACTTCCTTAGCTATTATACTCCTAAATAATAACGTAATATAGTATAGGTATACGTACTATATACCGGTAGCTATACCTTCCGAAAAGCTCGATATTAAATAGATACCCTAATAGATATACCGCCTAAAATTTAGGCGTAAATCGCTACCGAAATAGAGCGGATTCGAGACGAATACCGCTCTACCTTCGTAGAGAACGAGAAGATCTATAACGAACGGTATCGAGCCGACGAGCTCGTAAGATACG
>AFIV01000495.1:0-54441 GCA_000223765.2 Zymoseptoria ardabiliae STIR04_1.1.2 | reverse complement strand
TATATACCTTTTTACCCTTATAATAATAAAAGTTAATAAATAAGTAAATAAATATATTAATAAACTAATAAACTAATAAACTAACGGACTAATAGACTAACGGACTAAACAACTCTAGTTTAGACCCTTATAAATAGACTAATAAACTAATAAACTAATAAACTAACGGACTAATAGACTAATAAACTAATAACATAATAGATTAACTACCTTACTACTAAATAAGTCGATATTAAAATATTTAATAGAAAAGTAAAAGATAAGATATAGTATAAAACGCTAAAACAAAAATGTCTCGACCGGACGATATACTAGATATTTTCCTAAGAAAAGTACTTAATACCTAATAGAGATCGACCGGCCGGGGCATTGCTACCTCTTACGTAAAGAAGCTGCATAACCCTACTTCCGTAAAGCGGTTCCCTAAATACCAAATAGAGCCTCTTATATTAAACCTAATCGAGACTAGGCTATAAGCGGGGTGAAGGGGTTAGCCAGCGAGTAAGGAGCCGAGAAATTTAACTCGTATATATACATTCAATCTTTTGGCCTCGGATAGCGAGTGGTTAACGCGCTACCCACAACTTTGCACTGCGTGCAGCCTATTCGGATTCCAAAATACGTATCTCCCTCGTATCTCGATGAGCAGCCTTGGCGGAATGGCGAGCTCTATAGCGGTGTAGGTAGTGTAGGAGGGCATGACATGTGGGCGTACGGGTAGCTTGGCAGGATGCTTAAGTCGGGATGCTGCTAACATAGTAGGAAGGTCAGCTATCAATAGCCGTCCAGGTTGGCGTGCAAGTGGCTTAGCAGGACGGTTGAGTAGTCGTATGGGTACGCGTACAGGTCATGCTGTGCATGTAAGCGTGCAAGTACTGTAGAAAGTCAGCTCATGTAGCTCGCCGGATAGGCGTGCAGCTAAAAGTATATGGACGACCAAGTAGGCGTACAGTTGAGCGTACAAGCACATGCCGGATAGGCGCACAGGCAAGCGTACTGGTCTTGGTAAATATGCGTAATGGCAGATTGTTCTCGCAGGTCCATGGACTTGTCCCGAATGAGTCCGCTCTCGTCAAGTAAACTTGAACCCACCCGCCCTCTCCGAAAACAACCCATTCGGATCCCTCGCCCTCTGAATCTGCTTCAATTTATCATACGTCGCAGCCCCATACGACCTCAATGGATCCTGATTATACATCGCATCGTTCATGAAAATCGGGTTATACGGAATCGTGTTCAAGTCCCCACTCTTGTAGTTCGTCGGCTTGACACCCGCATACTTGCTCTTCGCATACTGCTGTGCCGGCTCCGTCGCTGCAGTGAGGTACGCGGCAGCTTTCTCATCCGTGAGAGCCGACAACCATGATACATCATACTCCATGATGACTTTGTCTCCGTGGTTTGGGTTGAAGCCGAGGAGATTCACGCCGTTGGGATTGTTGACCGAGCTGGCTTGGAGTTGGTGAGGGATGGGTTGGAAGGCCATGCTGAAGATGAAATTGTCGACGGTTTCAAGTTGGGCTTTTTTGCCGGCGGCGAAGTAGCTGTCGAAGGCTTGGGTGTAGAGATCGATGCCTTGATCGCCGGGCAGGTTGGGCAGAGTGCCGGTGCGGATGAGGTAGCGTTGGCCGGGCAGGGAAAATTGGCTGTTGGAGTCGAGGAGTTGACCGTATGTTTGGCGTGGCTTGGTGCCGTCGACAAGAGCGGGATTGGAGTTGAATTCGTTCAGGATCTCTCCTGGGCCGTCGGGACCGTTGTAGAAGAAGCTGTGCTGACTATTAGAGTGGTGGCAGTTTCGCGATGGTCCTGGACTTACAAAACGACAAATATGTCGACTAGAGAGTCGAGGGTGGAAGAGTAAGTCACAATGACCGCTGCCTTGGTATCGTAGTAATCACCGACAAGATTGTGAGTCGCATTGATCACCTTCTCCTTTTCAGACTGCAAAATGTCAGGTCAAAGCATCCAAAGGAGGAAAGTATGCTTTACTCACCATGGAGAAGATCTTGTATCCACCCCACACCAGACCGATCGGGTACGTCGCCATTCTGAACTCGGTCACGATACCGAATTGACCACCACCACCTTTCATCGCATACCAAAGATCAGAATTCTCAGTCTTACTCGCCTCGACGATCTCACCGGCAGCGGTGACGACCTGGTAGCTCTCGACGTTGTCTGCAGTCATGCCCTGCTAGTACTTAGTCGCAGTCGATCGATCACACTGCAATACGCTGACTTACATATTCAGCACTGAGAAAGCTGAGGCCTCCTCCCATGGTCAAGCCAGGCACGCCAACGACACCAAGACGTCCCGACACGACTGCCCGACTGGACCGGTCGAGGACCTTGGCCACATCGGCCCACCGACATCCAGCGCCGACGTGAGCAATTTTTCTGTCGTCGAGGGTGGTGTACTTCATGTTAGCCTCCAATGAGATGAGGATGCCATCTTGAATGCTCGAAAATTGGACGTTGGGATTGTGTCCGGCTGGACAGTGGTGTCAGTATCGATGCTTGACTACCGCACGTTCCGACGACCATGGTCATTTGATACCACATACCGCCTTTGACAGCCCAAGGAACGCTCGTGTAGTTGTTCAAGACCTTGACCGCAAACGATACCTCCTGTGCCGAACCCGGGAAGAAGATGCAAGCGGGCCTGACCTCGGCGTTGGCCTGCGACCAGTACTCCTGCCTAGCCTGAAAATAGTCCGCAGAGAGCGTGAGGTTTAACTCAAGTGCGCCGTTTGAGACTTGCTTGGGGTATTCGTTGGAAAGAGCACGGCATGCTGCTGCTGCCTCTGTTGTTGGTGCAGCATAGATTTGTCCGATGGAGAGAATGAAAGCCGCTATTGAAGCCAGCGAAGAGCGTGAGGGAAGAATCATGGTAGCGGTGTTCCTTTGGTCGTTGAAAGAACAACAGAGAAGCAAGGCTTACCTTAATACTCTGTACCTCTTCGTGTTCCTCCACCACCATATGCTTAGGCCTTCAAGGGATCGTCGCGGCCAAAAGACCAGTAGAAGGCCCGGAACTGATATAGCACTTCCCTACTAGTCTGAAGCCGACCCACCGCGCGCGTTCGCTTAGTTGAACCCTTCGTGTACGATTGGCGAGCTCGTTGCTCGTGTGCTGGATAGCGCAGACGAGCGCCGGGGTCGTCGAAAGAAGTCGTACGTTCTGTACGATATGATTAACGTCCCAATCAAAATCGTATGATGAGCCTCCAAAAGCCGAAGAAATCGCAAGCGAAACATGAAACGTCGGGCCAAATACATTCATCAAATCGAACAAGCGCCATGCTTGCAATAACACCAAGCAATGATCAAGCACACCTCGTGTCGTTCCCGAACTTCTTTTATTGCTGCATGACCCTCAAGTTCTCGGAGACCTGGAATGGCGCTTCCGTCTTCGACTTGATCTCATCGACCGTGACACCCTCAGCGTGCTCGATCAGTGTCAGTCCGCTTGTAAAGTCGACTTCAAACACAGCCTGCAGAAGCGTCAGCATGACCCAAACTCAAGAGCAGCGCCGGTGCGGATAACGAAAAAATATGCGCACTCACCAGCTCAGTAATAATCAACGACACACACGCCTTGCCCGTTAACGGGAACTGGCACTGATTCAAAATCTTCGCACCGCCCTTCTTGTCGGTATGCTCCATCGTCACAACGACCTTGGTCTTGTCCGGGTTCGAAACCAAGTCCATCGCACCGCCGAAGCCCTTGATCTTTCCGGGCAGCGCCCAGTTGGCCAAGTCTCCTTTCGCGCTGACTTGCATGGCACCTAGAATCGTGAGGTCAATGCGTCCGGCGCGGATCATGCCAAATGACTCTTCGGATCCGAAGACAGCGGCGCCAGGGCGGAGAGTGACCGTCTCCTTGCCGGCGTTGATCAAATCAGGATCTTCCCTACCCTTGGCCGGGTAAGGTCCAAGACCGAGGATACCGTTCTCAGATTGGAGTTGCACCTCCACGGACTCGTCCACGAAACTGGGAGCCAGCATAGGCATGCCGATCCCGAGGTTGGCGTATTGACCATTCTTGAACTCCTTTGCGGCTCTTCGCACGATACGCTCACGTTTGCTAGCCGTGTCTCCTGATCCCAGCGCGCCGGCTTTTTGCTCCTCCGGACTCTTTGCATTGACGATCTTCTCGATGTTCTTCTCCGTTGTGCTTTGGACGACTTTCGACACGTAGATGCCGGGAACGTGCACAGCCGCGGGATCGATCTCGCCCGGCTCAACGATGTGCTCTGCCTCAACAATGGTGTTCTTCGCGTTCCGTGCCATTGCTCCGTTGAAGTTGTGCGCCGCGAATCGGAACATGACATTGCCCAGTCTGTCGGCCTTCCATGCTTTCACGAACGCGTAGTCTCCCTTGATCGACTCCTCCATCACATAGCTCTTGCCGTCGAACACTTTGACATCCTTCGGCGTCGAGTACTGCGCCACCGTGCCATCACTGTTGTGCTTGAGAGGAAGCTCGCCAGTCTGCACGACCGTACCGAATGCAGCCGGTGTGTAGAACGCAGGTATCCCCTTCCCTCCGGCGGCGCATCTTTCAGCCAATGTTCCCTGCGGCGAGAGCTCCAGCTCGATCGATCCATTGAGGTACATCTTCTCGAACACCTTGTTCTCTCCAACATAACTCGCAATCATCTTCTTGATCTGCTTCGACTCCAGCAATTTTCCCAGGCCCGAGCCCGGTACACCGGCATTGTTGGAGACTGCTGTGAGGCCCGTGATGTCTGACCTGCTTTCCACGGCATTGATGAGAGTGTCTGGGACACCGCAGAGTCCGAAGCCACCGCAGAGGAGTGTGGAATTGCTCTTCATGTCCTTGATTGCTTCCGACGCGGAAGGAACGACTTTGTTGATCTCATTCCGGCGGCTCGAGGATGCGAATGTTCGTGCGAGGTGTCGTGACTGTGTAGGGTGTTAGTGGTTGGCGACTGTGATGGTATTGCCAGATCGTGCCTGCCTTGGGCGATGTTCTGCTGAGGTTGCTTGCTGTCCGCAGGAACAATGTGGTGGAGGAGACCATGATGTTCTCAGTGCGTCAAGGAGGACGTATGGAGAGGAGAAAGCGGTCAGCGACTGGACAAGGGAAATGACATATATGTCCTACGAAAAGTCACGTCCGCGGGCAATAATGCGTAAGGTGGTTCGGCAGTAGCTCATGGGAAGTCAGATCTGAGCCCACCTATAAGTTATGCTTGACCCGAAAGTACCCATATCGCGAGGCTTTCCTCCCTTAGGCCTCCCCCTGACGCATCAGGGGAGAACACAGGATCTGGTCATGAGATTCGGAAATATTGCGCGCATCAGTACTCGCTTCACCTTGTCTGGTGGACGTGTGCATGGCAGGGAGCTGGAGGTCTTGACTTGGTCGAGCTTCAATCCGCGAAGAGGACGGAGACGTTCCGCTGGCTTCGGATTCGACAGACTTGGAGCTTCCGGATAAACACTTTTCCTCTCCCCGGGCTCAACCCGAGATCACGTGATCTTGGCAATAGCAGACTGGATTTGGAACTCCATCTGAAGCTTCTTCCTCCTGCCCGTCACCGTCACAGATGACCAATCGGCTCCGGATTCACGAGAGCGTCGCTGTCAAGTCGTTGAATTGACCTCTCGGTGGATCGGGTCTGCGATAGAGGGCTGGACAGAGGTAAGTGAACAAGATAACTTTTCCGCATCACGCGATATACGTCTGGGTGGACGATCGACAGTACGTATTTGACTTCAGTAGGCCCGCCGAAGTTGACTATGCATCATCCTGTACCATTAAGCATGATTGAAACACCAACAGAACTAAGCAGCGCAATTCTGCGGCGACAGCATGCAGAAAGCCAGTATTGCAGCCGACAAGCTGCCAGCTGCTGAGCAGATTCACAGGATTGTCCTGACTTTTGCTCTGCTACAAACTCGGCAGCGAATGAGCACAGAGGCGTTGTTTTCAGCTCATGTCAGTAATGGGACCGATTTCCAACAGTTCAACCTCTGCCTCGAGCTCTTCGAGCACGGAGACATCGACACGATTCTGCAGCTCATTTGCAGGGAGTCGTCGTTACCACGAACGCCCGGCCAAGTACCCAACCCACACGATGGGGATATGAGTGAACGCCTCAAGATTGCTGCCAAACCCGGATGCTGGGACGCTGAAGTCAAATCCCCCTACAGTTACGCCAGCACTTTCGACCAGACGTTCAATCATATCTATTCGCAGCTATGCCAGGCCCCAGCACAGACCAAAATATCGCAGATTGAGACCATTTGCGATGACGATGTTCAATGGCTTCTCCAACATGCCATACATCCAATTCCAGAACCAAATGCCACGGACGCAGTCACAATGTTTCGACATTCAGTGGAGTTATGGCCTCACAAAACGGCGATTGAAGCTTGGGATGGCTGGTTGACTTACTTGGAGCTCGAACAAGAGTCTACCAGCCTCGCAGAAGCGCTGGTCGTAGAAGGTGTCCGGCCACTTTCTACGGTCCCCGTCGTCTTGGAGTTCTCGAAGTGGGCGTTGGTGTCGATATTGGCGATATGGAAGACCGGCGCGGCATTCGTCTTCTTGGACCCGAGTCACCCCATCAATCGCCTGCAGACGCTGACAAAGCGAGTAAATGCCTTTTTCGTGTTGAGCCAGGAGCGCTTTCGCGCCCAAATACGCGATATCGGGCCGCGGGTGCTGATCATCGACGAAATCGTACATCGAAGGTCATCGCAAGAGACCAGCTTCGCAGAGATGCCGACTACCATCGATACAGGTTCCCCTGCATATGTGATCTTCACATCGGGGAGCACAGGAGAACCCAAGGCAGTCGTTCACACCCACTTTGCCTTTTGTTCCGGCGCCCTACATCAAGCAGAGCTTCTCGGATTTACTGATCAGACCCGGACACTTCAAAATGCCCCGCTCATATTCGCAGGGGCTGTCCCGGAACTGCTCTTCACTATTCTGCAAGGAGGCTGTCTATGTATTTCCAAGCAGGAAGAGCGGATCAAAGACTTATCCGGCTGTGTACGCCACCATGTGAGCAACATGCTGATCATATCGTCGTCTTCGGCAGCTGTCCAGGACCCCAAAGACTTCAAACCCCGGCAAACGTTGCTTATGGGTGCCGAGCCCTTACCTGCGCACACTGCACGGAAGTGGGCAACTCTCCACAACAGCTGCAATGGCTATGGGTCTACGGAGACAAACACTGTTGCCACTTGCTGTCCTTTCAGCACTTCTGTGGCGAGTCAGTCCGTTGGACCAGGCGCGGCGCATCAATACTGGATAGTCGATGCTTTGAACTATGACCGTCTGGTACCACCTGGGTCTCTGGGAGAGGTCGTGGTGGAAGCGTATGCTTTGGCTTCCGAGTATTTGGGCAACGAAGAAGCAACCGCGAAATCATTTCCGCCCACTCCTTCGTGGTATGCAGGTTTGGACCTAAAAAAACCAAGCGCAACCTCAACCAGATTTTTCCGATCAGGAGACTTGGGTAGAATTGCCACGGACGGCACCCTCGAAGTCCATGGACGGACTGACCCATTACAGGTTAAACTCAGGGGCCAGAGAATTGAGCTTGGTGAGATTGAGGCCATCACTTTAGATGCTCTCGGCCGGACCACGCCTCTCGTCGCAGAGCTCATCCTTCCGCAAAGTCAAGATCGACCATCAATCGCCCTCTTTGCCGCCGCGTCCGCTTTTATCGACAATATTCCTGCGGTCCTTCTTTCAGAGAACGTCGAGCTGTCGAGCTCTCAGGAGAAGCAGCTCGACCATCTGAAGGACAAACTTGCACAGGCGTGGACCAATGCTCTTCCAGACTTCATGCGTCCTGCGTATCTGGTACCGCTCACTCGATTGCCACGAACTGCCACCGGTAAGCTTGATCGGCAACAACTTCGAAAATGGTGTTCAAAGTATACAGCCGTTGAGCTCGGCGTCTTCTCCACCACTAAGTCTGATCGAAGGATTAGACTCCTAGCCAGCGACACTGAGCTGAAGCTTGGAGAGGCCTTCAGTAAAGTCCTCAACGTACCGAGACAGCAGATCCACGGAAACTCGGTCTTTACTATTCTGGGTGGAGATTCGTTGGCTGCGATTCAGCTTAGCCAGGAACTCCGCAAAGATGGCTTGGCTGCTTCTCCCGCCAATGTGGTCCGTTCTGAGAACCTGGCTACGTTAGCAGAGGCTCTCGAGTCGACTCCACCAGTCAATAAGCCGATCGAATCATGCCAAGGTGCTAAGCATGTGATCGAGGATCTCACATTGAATGCTGAGAAAGTGTTAAAATACTTGAAGCTCTCGGGCGACCAAGTGGGAGCCGTCCTGCCAACCACTGACTCTCAGAGCCGAGCGATAGAGCTTGGAACAGGGCCGGAGAAGTGCTTCGTCTATCACTTTGCGCTCAGGTTCCAAGGCGACATCGAGACGTCTAGACTCGTGTCCAGCCTGCAATTACTCGTGGACCGATACGACATTCTTCGCACACTCTTTACCCGGCAGGAAGGCCGCATCTCGCAGGTCATTTTGAAGAAGCTTCAGTGCCCGCTGGACTCGAGGACCATTGAAGAGGGAGATTTGATTGACGAAACAGTGCGTCAAATTTCCACCAGCGATTTCCAGCTCGATCAGGTGCCGACAAAATTCTGGCTCCTCTCGGTCGACGGCCTCCCCAAAGCTGTTGTACTGCGGTTGTCGCACGCTCAGTTCGACGGAATTTCGATCCCTTTGCTGTGGAGCAGTCTCTCTTCTATCTACAGCGGGCAAACACTTCCTAAGGCACCTGAGTACTCTACATACGCTCGAGCTGTTCTCCTGCGGGACATGACACCTTCTATGGAGTACTTCAAAGATCTTATCCGCGACTGCCCTTTCACCGACCTGGCCAAACGTCAGGGTGCCGCCCACAGACCTCAAAATCGCCAATTGAGCCGTCAGATCACCTTAAACCCAGCCGCTGGTTTCACTCCCGCGCAGCTCTTCCAAGCGGCATGGGGCTACGTCTCTGCCAAGTCCTTGCACGTGAGGGCCGTAGCATTTGATCAAATCGTGTCTGGTCGGCAAGTCAGGCCGATCGAAGATGATGACTATGACACATCGCAGCTTTTGGGACCATGTCTCAACGATGTCCCTGTCGTAGTCCGGTTCCCGGAACAGCAGACTGTACGACAATTGCTGGCTCAGATTCGAGACCAGCATGCCGCCACCGCCAGACACGAGACTCTCGGGTTCAAGACGATTCTAGGAGAGTGTAAGCCAGCTCATTGGCCGCAGGATGCGCGCATGACCAGCAGCGTCCAATACCGCGGGTTCGAGGATCGAACATCATTCCTGCTCGGACGTGCTGAGTGTCAAGTCGAAATGTTGGAAAGGAGCATGGACTTGGAGGACTTGACGGTCTTCGTCAAGCCACTTCGAGACGTCGATGGCGGACCGAAGTTCGACGTGGGATTCCTGTTCTCCGACGAGGTCGTCGAGGAGACGCAGGCTAATGCTTGGTTCGAAGAGCTGATTGAGTCTGTGATGGCTTTTGCCGCGGACGGTGCTTTCGATGAGGTGGTAGAGTCACTCTTGGGTCAGATTTAGGACAAAAGAGTCATGTACGGCTGTCTAGATGTGTCACTGATTTGAATCTCCCGACTATCTAAGACGTCTTGTCAAATGCAGGAGGACAAGACCCCATTGCTGGCCTCACGCTCAGTGTCATTCACTGCCGATTGCACCACGCCAGAACGGACGCTGTACTCGTCCCGCTGCTTCGTGGACAGATTCCGCACAATTTGCCTCAGACGAGTTCTGTCCGTCTTGCCCGAGATCGTCAAGGGGCGCTGACAGATTGGGATCCAAAGGTGAGGCACCATGTACGGAGGAAGGTCGCCCCGTCGAACAAGATCCCGCGAGAGATGCTCCATCGCACACCTGGACACGCCGGCTCGATTCCACGGCAATACTAGCTCTTGCGGCTGCCTTTCCTCTGTGTCCGCCGTGCATACAAATCCAATCACGGTCTGACTTGATACGTCAAAGTCAGAGAAACAGGCCGAAACTCCAGGTGGTCGACCTCGTTCCAGATGGAAGTTGATTTCACCCAGCTCTACCCGTTCGCCGTGGTAGTTCATCTGGCTGTCCAGGCGGCCCAGGAAGGTGATACTACCATCGGCTTCTTTCTGGGCGAGATCGCCGGTCTTATACAATGTGCCACGAGAAGCGACATCCATCCACGCAGCTCTTTTGACGAAACTTCTTATCGTCTCTTCGGGCTGGTTGATGTATCCTTTCGCGAGGGCTCTACTCTCGACTACGAGCTCTCCCGCTGCCCCCTCCGTCATCAACTTATTTACGTCTGCTGGGTCAGCTATCCACAGACGACAAGTGTCGCCAATCGCTTGTCCAACATCTCGTGGTGCATGAGTTGCGGTGATGGCCGTGGTAATGGACTGCAGGATCGTCGCTTCCGTGCACCCCCATAGCTGATAAAAGGTCCTCGAAGCAGTGCTCGCCCACTTTTCCACAGCATGCCGTCCCAAGGATTCGCCCATCACGCTCAGCACTTCGACAGTCGGCACATCACCCGGGTCCATCGTTTCCAGCATCGTCGGCGACATGGTAACATGTGTGATTTTGAATCCGGTCAATTGCAAACCGAGTTCTCCTGGGAAAGGAAGCATCATGTCCTTCCTCTTGGAGATGCACAACGTCGCTCCAGTATCAAGGCACATCCCAATCTCCATCAAAGCCACATCGAAGATGTACGGATGGAATTGAGCCACTCGCGATGAAGCCGTGACGCGCAGTCGATTTGCCAACGCCCGGCACATGGTGACAATTCCTTGGTGCGTCTGGATTATGCCTTTTGGTGTTCCAGTTGAGCCCGAAGTAAATGCGACGAATGCTTTGTCTCTGGGATCAGGTTCCATATTCAGAGGCCGTGCTCTTTTGTCGAGGCCGGATGTGACCTCGAGGGCAGATATATCGACCACGGAGAAGCCGGAGTTCATCACATCCTCGGCATAGCTACTGTCTTCCACAAGGACCTTTCGTACGCCTGCCTCCCGGAGCATAGTCGCTCTCCGAGCAGAGGGATGAAGTGGATCGACCGGTACAACAGCCGCCCCGAGCCTCATATTCGCCAGTATGCTGACTACGGCCCACGGCGAGAGGTGAAAACATATGCCGACGTTGTCTCCTGGGCGAATACCTCGATCTCCGAGTATCTTAGCAGTAGCAGAGACGGTCCTCTCCAATTGTGCATACGTCCAGTTGCAAATGTAACTTTCTATGGCCAGAGCATTGGGTGTTATCGACGCTCGAAATCTGAGCAAGCCTGGGAGAGTCTCCGGTAACAATTCCAAGCCGGTGTCATCCTTGTGGCATGTCAACTGAGCATTTTGATGCCCGTTTGATGTTGCGCAGACAGAGCTGGGGATGTGCCGGCTCATGTGAGCTCGTGGAGGAGTCGCAAAGCCCAAACGAAGTGTTGACGAGTCGATCCGAAGCACTTCCATACACGCAGGTTGACAGAAGTCAGTTATTACAGCTCTCTTTCCCTCGGCCTCTTGAAAGACGATATTTAGTGTTAACATCGGTCCCAGGTAGGCGGTTGCACTCTGACGTGACCGTTGACGATCAGTCGATCACCAAGTACAAGCGCCGAGTCTATACCTCTCGGAGCGACGTAACAACGGCGAGACCTCTACACAAAACTCTTGAAGCCTGCAAAGCTCCGCCCTTTTGACCAACACATGCAGAAGACCAAATGTTGAGCAACAGTGGGCAGAAATTCCCTGGGAACCCTCTGGCTTGGACCGGTCTCATTGCCACAAGTTTGCTCGTTCTGTTGGCATACATCCGCCTTGTCAGATCCCCTCTAAGGTCTATCCCAGGGCCTCGCATTGCAGCGCTCACTGGTGCGTGGAGGAACGTGAAGTATTTCCAAGGCAGCTGGATGCAAGACATCATCGCCCTGCACAAACGATATGGGGCAGTGGTCAGGATATCTCCCTCAGAAGTGAGCATCACCGATCAAGCGATCATCCGCAGAGTCTACGCATTCGATACAAGATACCAGAAGGTAAGATCCGGAAAGTGGTTTCAAGACGAGATGTGCTGATACCGACAAGACTTCGTGGTACGATACGTGGAGATATGCTGGTAAGGCTTTGACTTGACATCCACGCAACCTACCCGCGTCGACACTCACCTATCCATTGTGTAGGAAGCACAGAAAGCGTCTTTGCGATCCGTAACCATCGAGGGCATCAATTTCTAAGAAAGCGGGTGTTCAAGCTCTACTCTATGAGCTCAGTACTCTCCATGGAGCACTTGATCGACGAAGTCGTCGATTTGAGTCTTCGGCAGCTTCATTGTCGTGTCCTAGAGAAGAGGCCCGTTCGACTCGACCGTTGGACCATGTTCTTTGCCTACGAGGTGGTTAGCAATCTTGCTCTCGGCCATCTCAAAGGATTCCTCGAGCAGGGAGAAGATGTGGATAACATCATCGACTCCAATCACATGGGCTTCTGGCTGAACGCCAACGTTGGCTACCTCCCAGGTCAGAGCAGATGGTTCGCCAACTACTACTTCCTCTGGGTCATGACCAAGCTTGGATCCAACTTCAGCGCCATCAGCGACTGGATTGATGGCGCAGTCGCTGATGGTCGACGTGCCCAGAGCAGTACATCGCGAGGACCAGATTTGCTGCAATATTTCCTCAACATGTCCGATGTAGACGGAAAGCCAGTTTCGGACGAGGAGGTTGCGTCGGAGATTGGAAATGTCCTGGGAGCCGGAGCGGACACCACTGGGATTCTAATCATGGCTACTCTTAAGTATCTGATTGAGAACCAGAGCGATTACTGCCGTCTACAGCGAGAAGTGGATGCCGAACATCGACGACTACAGCTCAGCGCCGGACAGGAGATCCAGTATACGGACTTGGCAAAGTTGCCCTTCCTTTTCGCTGTTGTCCAGGAGAGTCTTCGACTTCACGTAAGTTCGCTCCACACAGCGGCCACGTAAAGAAGACCCGTGCCTGACATTTCGGCAGCCTTCAATTGTATACCAACTGCCTAGAGAGTCCCTCAAGTCCTCAACCATGATAGGAGATCATCTCATTCCCCCTGGCGTCACTATCAGTGTCAGCGCTGCAGCTGTCAATTGGTCCGTTGATGTCTTTGGTTCCGATGCGGATGCATGGAGGCCGCAAAGGTGGTTGGAGCATGACGCTACTAGGGGCGCTGGCGATGCGAGAAATATCCTAGAATCAAGCTTGATGACAGTAAGTCTCCCTCCAGAGATTGATTCCTACCGACAAAATCGAAGGCTGACTGGAGAAGTTTGGGCGAGGCTCTCGAGGATGTATTGGCAAGAATCTAGCGCTTGTCGAAGCAACCAAGTACACTGCATCGTTTGTACGAAATTTCGACGCAAGCTTCATGGACCCCAAGAAGAACGGAAGGATCACCAGCTATTGGTTTGCAAAGATCGAAGACGTCGGCGTCGCACTGACCAGTCGATTTGCGTAGTGTTTTCTTAGCAAGGCATGAGATCTTTCATCGCTTGCCAAAAGTAGCACCGCACGCCTCTTCCCCCTTCCCGGGTATAGGCCTTCACTAAGCGGACGTCGTTTTACGTGCATGGGTCGGAACGGACCTCCAGCTCCGGGAAGAATGGATTTTGCGCCTGGTCGATTCCACGTGTGTTGTTGATTTTGCTACGTACGAATTCTCCAAAAAGAATGTGACAAAGCATCGGACACTCTACCATGCGAGCCACATGAAAAGCAGCATCCTTGTTTCCCACCGTCTCCGTCGCAAGCCATGCCATCCCTCGCACGTTACCACAGAACTCTCGGTCTACACCTGTTCCTGAATCAGCACCCAAGCCCTCATCTTCCACTTCGACAGCCAGCCTCGCCACCGTCTCGCTCCCTACACGTTCAGCGTATACGCCACATCGTCCAAGAACAGCGCAGTCAACGCCGCCTCTGTCGATCCCAGCGGATTCCCATCATCGAACACCACAATCTCCACCCTTTCCACCCCGACCAATTGCTCTCCGGTAAACGTCGCCTTCTTCATCTTCATCGTCGGCGAACTCGCCACCTCAAATGCCACTGCTACCTCATGCGGCGTATCGCTCCCAGGCAGGTACGCGATGAACGCGACCTGACAGGGCAAGGGTACGCCCAGGACGACGCCGGGCACGGCTACCACGTTGTTGAGCTGGCACCCGTAGTACAGCGATGAGATCGAGAAGGTCTTGTAGGGCGGCAAGGGCCGGAGGACAGCGTTTCCATTGAGACCCTGCGCGCCAGTGGTGATGCCATAAGCCGCGACACGGCCGCCGGAGTGGGGAATGACACCGGTCACGATGGTTTTCTTGCCGCCGGCATAGACGAAGCCTGACCAGGAGAGGCCGTTGTAGTCGCCGATTTTGTTGACTTCAGGGATGATGGCGGAGAGGGGGTTGGTGGATGCGGGTGCATCTTCGAAGGTGACGAGTTTGGTGGTGTGGGCCGGGACTGGTGAGGTTGGGCTTCCGGAAGTGAGCCATGGGAGAGATGAGAGGAGGCTGAGGGCAGTGATTGCTGAGTACATTTTTGGTCGTGTTAGAGGGCGGTGTCGAAATGTAGGCACCGTATTGGTCAAGCTCGCTGCCTGAAGTGACTGTGCTTTTGGACTGGTGATTGTACGCTTAAGAAAGGCTGCTTGATGAGAGAGTGTAATGAAGGAGAGCGTCAATATATACGCTCCCACGCAGCGCTCTCCTGAACAGTTCACCATCGGACATGGCCAACACCGACATCTCGAAGGGCAATACGCACCCTCGTGTCCTTCATCAAGCTCTTGAAAGCGGCAATACACACCGCCTCCGCACAGAGCTTCAGACCACAGCGTCTCAGCCAAATCCGGGTAGCAACGACCTTCTCTCTGTTGAAAATCATGTCGTACCTCTCCACGGACCAGTATGCTCGCAGCTGGCTTCGATTGTGCGCCATTTTGGACAAAGGCCGATTCACACCGTTTTGTGCGTAACGAAAGCATGGCATTGTCGCTCTTTGTTTTTGAGTCGTGATGACCGAGTATGATCGTGGTGTTGCAGCTTGTGTAGCTCGTATGCCTTGCACATGGCGTTTGATGGCGTGCAGTTCGGAGGAACGAAGGAGATTCACAAGCTGAACCTCCGGACTCTTACATCACCCCGAGCGCGGAGACATAGATCTTGCGATGGTGCTCGGAGCTCAGCCGCCACCTTTCTCTTTGAGTTGTCGTCGCAGGAGATAGGCGGCTGGCGTATATGCGATCCGCGGCCAGCAGTTTCCGTGGACCTCGCGCTTCGAGAGATGATGATGTTGGACAGACCGTGGAGATCTGCCTTCATCTTGGAAAGCGCCGTCCTTCTCTTAACGGAAAAGATCTCCGGACCAAGCTCTGATGTATTCAGCAGACAAGGTGGAATCTCGTGGTTCTTCATGCTGGCTCAGAACGGAGCGCGCGAGCTCTTGCAGCGGCTCACAACGGCAGCCTTGAGATGTCGATGATCGACAAGGCTGGATGTACATGGCTGTGGGACTGATGCCGTTTTCGAGTCCGTAGCCGCGTTCATTCATGCGGTTCATCCCGTGTCTCGGTCAATAGGGTCGGAGCTCCTTCCAAAGGCAGTAACTATTCGATTCAGTAC
Organism: Zymoseptoria ardabiliae STIR04_1.1.2; assembly: GCA_000223765.2. Taxonomy (NCBI): domain Eukaryota; kingdom Fungi; phylum Ascomycota; class Dothideomycetes; order Mycosphaerellales; family Mycosphaerellaceae; genus Zymoseptoria; species Zymoseptoria ardabiliae. Next base: position 38,753 of record AFIV01000495.1, on the reverse strand, counting down.
ATGCGTCGCGGATGAGGCGACGGACTGGAGGAAGATGCAGTGCACAGGAGTTGGAGATGTACGATGCTTTTCGGAAATACGAGGTGGAGACGACGGCACACATTTGCTTACTACCTTAAGCTCTAATCTCCGCCCTGCGCTCGGTGACATGGGGTGGACGGCGGCGACGTTCCGTAAAGGTGGAAGCATTATCGAAGAACCAACGTATAGAATGTCCACACAAGACTGCGTACGATGTCTTTGGCTACACAGCAATTCAGTATACAGCAAGTCGAGAACGGCTCGAGGTAAAAAATGTAGAGCACGATCTGTGACTCTCCTTAAAGTAACGTGTTTCCGTGTAGAAGTACAGGGGAATCATACTAGGTCTCCGTCTGAACAAAACGAAATCGGACTCCTATCCTAGGAGCCTCCCTCTCGCCCAATCGCTCCATCAGCAAAGAGCGCCAATGAACAATGCCACCGGACCGTCTATGCCGCTGTAGTCCACAGTTCGCACCGTCGCCATTCTCTTGCATCCATAACGATGGTAGTGGTGGTACACGCAGAAAGTTGCTTCTCGATCCCGCTCAAACTCCAAAGATAATAATGTCATCCAGCGCACAGAGTGCATGCAAAGCAACCTCCCGCACTCCCGCCTGTTCTTCTCAGCGCGCCGCCCCAATCGTCGACTTCTCCCTCTTCAACCGCATCAACTCATGCGGCTTGCTCGGATCCTTCGGATCCATAAAACTCATCAACACCTGACTCAACTCCTTGAAGTCCACCGGTTTCGTCATATAACTATTAAACCCCGCATCGACACACTTCTGATACACATCGCCGAGAACATTCGCCGACAGGGCGATGATCGGGAGATGAGGGTGCTTATTCTTCCTCTCCCACTTGCGGATCTCCTTGCACGTCTGATATCCGTCTTTGTTCGGCATGTGCAAGTCGCACAGGATGATGGAATACGTCCCCGGGGGCTTGGCGAAGACTTTGTCTGTGCACTGGACGCCGTCAAGCGCGGTGTCGGCTTTGATGGAGACTTTGGCGAGGAACTTGAGGATCACCATTTGATTGACTTTGTTGTCTTCGACAAGGAGCACGCGTTTGTCCTGGTTGCCCAGCCGGGCGGAGAGTTCTTCAAAGACTTGTTTTTGGTTGACGGCGACTTGTTGCGCGCTGTCTTGGTTGCGGTCAAGGGATTGCTCGCGTTCCTGTTGTGGGTCGAAGATGAGGCCGAAGCGGGAGGGCTTCAGGGGCTTGAAGACGAAGCGAAGGCGTCTGTTGGCGACGAGGGCCTCGTAGTCGTAGTTCGGTGCTTGCTCCATGATCTTGCGACGTTGCGCGAGGTCCGTGATGAGCACGATGGCCGTGGATGATGACTTCGGTGCGAATACTTCGTTCATCAAGGCGATGATCTCGTCAATCTCTTGGAGAACAACCACAATGTGGGTGAAGATGACCGAATCATCGCCTCCAAGCATAGCTCGACACTCCTCAAAACTTTCACGCGCAGTGATCTGGTGGGGAATGTTGCCTGGTAGTGTCATATCGATGTGGCGCACTGTAGCCTCCCGACTGTACTTCAGCGGGGCGATGACCAAAATGGAGAACATTGGAGGCACCAAAGCAGCTCCAGGTAGAGACAGCATATTCTTCGCGTTCTTATCGGAAGCATCTGGAGTACTCTCGTTTGATCCCTCCGAGCGGAACGAGTGGCCTTCTTTTGGCAGCGAAAGATTTATGGCCGTGTTGGCAGCGCCCACGTCTGCGGCGATCGAAGAGACGGACGATGCTTCCGAGCGTAGACTTGCAGTTCGCGCAGCAGATCGCACAGACGGGTCCGAACTAGCCGATGACACAGAGGGAGACTCTTTTCCAGGCGACTGCAAGTAGATCGGTGGAGACTGGGTGACCTCGGGGGCGAACTTGGCCCACTGTTTGGCAAGAGGCAACTCTGGAATCGACGGCACTTTCGTCATCTGTGGCATCGTGGACGGTATGAAAGCGCCCGGAGATGCGTCGATTGACGTTACCCTTGTTATGCCAGGCGTGGGTGGAGGGGGTGCGTCGATCTTCGACGGCAGCGTCGTCTTGATGGCGATGGTGAACGTCGATCCTTTTCCGGGCACGCCCCGGGCGCTCATGTCACCGCCATGGAGCTGGGCAAGTTGCTTAGAGATGACCAGCCCTGAGAAGCATTAGTAAGATCGATCGGTTGCGAACACTTGGAAAACTTACCAAGTCCTGTTCCACCGTGCTGTCGAGTGCTGCTGCCGTCAATTTGGCTGAAACGCTTGAAAAGATACTCCGCCTCCTGATCAGTAAAGCCACGCCCAGTATCAACAATCTCGAAATTGATGAATGCTTCGTTCTCCTCCAGCTCATCCGTGCCAGTCTGAAGACAGCATCTGATAAACACCTCGCCCGTCTGAGTGAACTTGATCGCGTTGCCAACAATATTGAGCAAAATCTGACGGATGCGGAATCGATCGCCTTTGATCTGTGGTGGCACATCCTCTTCGACCACGTAGTTGAGTTCCAAGCCTTTGTCGATGGCCATGGCAGACGTCAAGTCATTGACCTCTTCGATCAGGGCTCGAACATAAAGCCAGTCCATACTCAGCTGGATCATGCCAGCCTCTGCCTTGGATAAGTCCAGAATGTCGTTGATCAATCCACGCAGACCCTCTGTGCTGGCCCTGATGATGTTGACATGTTCCATTTGCTCCGCGGTCAGACTGCTGTCGATGAGGAAGTTGACCATACCAGTTATGCCGTTCAGAGGAGTACGAATTTCATGCGACATGTTGCTCAAGAATCGGGACTTCTCATCCATGTTCTCCTTCAAGTCACGCTCGAGCGTTTTGTGATCGTTGATGTCGGTGCACGTCCCGTACCACGTCTCTTCTTCGTTTGGCAGGACAGTGGGCTCGGCGCGAAGCACACGGACCAAATGCCATCTGTAGTCATTGTCTTTCGACTTGAGTCGGACCTCTGTGGAATACGAAGGCCTTCCATCTGCATCTCGAGAAACCTTCAAGATTCCAACGCTGGCCAGCTCGGACAATTGTCGCTGCGGCATGTGTCCAACTGGCGATGAGGTGAAGTCAGATCGTGAACCGCCACCCTTTTCGGTCTCCGACGAGTCGTCCGACGTGGTCGACATCGAGACCGTGCGCTTCGGCTCGGACGGTACACTGGTCGGTACGTTGTTCGGCGTGTTGGAATCGCCATCAAACAACGGCAACCTACACTTAGCGAGATCGTCTGGATGTACGTAGTCCATGAATCCAACGCCAAGAGCTTGTGCTTCTGTCTGTCCAGAGTAGTGCAACCATTGAGTGTTGCAAAAAGTGATGCCTTTGACGCGATTTACAGCGAAAACAATCTGCGGACTTGAGTTGGCCAGTGTGCGGTATTTGGCCTCAGAAGCTGCAGTCTCTTGTTGTCGAGCCGAATTGATCTCAGCAATCTGTTGCTCGTGGAAGTCCATCATGGTACCAATCCAGTGCACGACTTTCTGTCGCTTGTCTTTGAGCGGCGCTGCCCTGACATAGAACCAACGGTAGCTGCCATCAAATCTCTGCAGGCGCACTTTCTGCTGCAACTGCTGGTTCGTCCTCAGAGATCGGTGCCACGCAGGAAGAAACTCGTTCCGATCGTCGGGGTGTATCGCTTGCCATGGGTCTTGTAGAACCTGTCGCGGCTCTTGACCTCGATATATCAGAAACTTGGAGTTGACCCAGCTGAGAGAGCCAGTCTCTGGTTGCGCGGTGAAAATCTGCACAGGGACTGAGTCGATGATTGTTCGCAAAAGCCGCTCGGAGGGTGGTGGCATGTCCTCGGGGTACGAGCCTTTGCGTGCATGAGTACCTGTACCCGGTGTACGAGCGTCAAGTGTTTCGGTCGCTGGCAACGGACCAAAAGAGTGCTGAAAGTCCGCGCCGTACGAGTGGAGAAGTGAGTGCTGCTTCGCTTGATTCATGTCTGGCATATGCGACATTGTTGGGCGCATATTTGGACGCTGCTGCGAAGGTGCTTCGGTCGGCGGAGGATCACGGTCCCTCGAATTGTGGACAGGCGTTGACTTCTCCTTGTCCGAAGCTGAGTATTGCCTCGACTTGCGTTCGCTACTGCGTGGAGTCTTCGATGCGTCATCTTCAGCACCGTGAACACTTGTCCTGCTTTCACCGCTTGAGCTCTTCTTCGGTAACTTGGCAGGGGTATTCGTAACGCTAGCATTGCTTGCGGAGCGGTTGCTAGATCGCTTCTTCGAGTCAAAATAGTTGTCGACCATCTCCGAGCCAGTGAGCGCAGGCGTGCCCGCCGCGGAGCGACCTGCTGTCCATCCATGAGCGGCTGGATCCCAACCCGGAGTACCAACAATCGAGCCGGCAGGGCTGATACGAGACCGACCTGAGTATTCGGAGGGGCTCGTCATAGGCTCGGATATTGATGAATCAGGATCTTCAAGATCGGCATGGGCAAGTTCGTTGAGCGATGTGATCGGCTCGACCGTCATTGGGGAGCTGATAGCGTTGTGCCCGCTCTTCGTCCTTCTGTGTCGAATGCTGACTGTTCGATTAATGTTCGCGGACAGTTGTTGTGCTATGGCGAAGGATGTGGCCAGATGGGGCCCAAGCAGCTTGAGCGTGTGGGTGAGATTATGCGGATAGGGTACTGTGGCGGTCAGAATTGAGAGTATCGCAATAGGAGCTTTTCTTTCCAGATCGACCGTGTTGCTACGCCGCATCTCGTGTGGCTGTCCTTTAGATCGAGCGGCCACCTTCAACGACTGCATTGGCTGCGAGAGTGTGGGATGGATCAGCGGAATGTGAATGATGGTGCTTGCATGGTCCACTCCGATGGCCTCGACTTGTGCGAATTGCGCATAGTCCTTGGGACTAACGGCAGGATTAAACGAGTCCTCCAACTGATGATCATCTTGCGCGAAGAATGGATTGGTCTCCTCGTCCGCTTGAATAGCTGGTGATGGTGCAGGAGACTGTGCCCAAGGTGATGTTGGGTGCTGTTCATACTCCTCGTAATCTCGTGAAGGTCTTGGATCGTTATCGACGGCGAAAACGCTACGATAGTTGCCGAATGCCTTGTCAGGATTCGTTGGGAGTGGTGAAGGCGCAGACTTGGACACGTTTGCGTCAGGAGCATCTGACACATAGTCTCTTGTGATTGCGACAACCCTTCCACGCTCCAAAACACGATTGACTCCGATCGACTCGATCAGTGGTCTTGTTTCTGTATCCAGGGGGCGTAGAGCACTGAAAACTTCGGCATATGGCGCTTCCTCTGAATTCCCACCTACACTGCTGAATTGTTCGTCCAAGGAAAACTGTCGGATGCTTTGCGTCGAGGACAAACGAGAAGGAGCCATCCTGGAATGGAAGCCTGCTGTTGGCAATGGGCCAGCGTGTGTCGCGGTCCGAGACATTCCCTGTGGCCTGACGGGTTTCTTCGCGGTGGTGTCAGTGACCTGACCTAACATGTCTCGAGCTTCTCGGCCAGGACCTGCGTACGAGTGCCGCTGATCCAGACGAGGTCTAAGTCTTTCCGGATGGAGCTTCTGGGGCCGCACATCCGCCGGCGCATCACTAGAAGGCTCCCGTATGACGAACTCTGGTCGCTGTAGGAGGCCTGGTGTATTCGGCCGCGTGCGTTCTGTCCGTCCTGCAGCGCACTCTTCCGCCCCGCGCATGCTAAATGTCGACTTCTGACCCCACGGCACATTTTCAATGTCTGTGGGATCGACGGGAAGGACAAGAGATGCTCTATCGGCCTCAAAATGGTCATGGAGCATATTCGTAACAGTGGTCCACCACTGCTCCATACCAGGTTCCGAGTTAAGCTGCAGTACCAGGTCATACAGGTTCGGCGTTGGATAGCGAGGATCTTCGAGCCCGCCAAATTCAGTGCCGCCAGGAGGCAAGAACATTGCGTTACCCGCTGGAGTGGAATCACCCGACATCACGCCAAAGCTCATCTTCCTCGGAGTCTCACTGTCATTCCTCGGTTGGTTTGAAACGGTGGGCGACAGTGTTGTAAACGGTTGATGAAATGTAGACGACCATGTCCTCGGAGTTCCGGGAACATAAGGAAACGGATAGGAAGGCGTGCGAAGTGGCTGTCCAGCCGGAGTGGGAGGCATGCTGCCCTTCACGGTCTTCGAAGAACCCGTGGACTCGGTAGATACCGTCGACAATGTGCGCACGTTTTCCGCTGGCCGTTCGAGGACCGTGTTCAATGACGGATTGACCGAGGTTTGATCCTCCTCCGAGATGGGCGAGACACGCTTGCCCTCCAGCCTGACGTTGGCTGCGCCGTAACTCCTGCGCGCGCGGTTCTGTGCATACATCTTGGCATTCAAAGCCTCCCTGATATCGGCCACATTGCCCCGGGATGAGAGACCACCATCAGCTGTGCGCGGCGCAGTCCTACTGTCCGATCTTCCTGGCTTCTTCTTCTTCTCTTCTGATGCAGCATCGCTCGTCTCAGCACTGCTATCGGTGCTCTCGGGGGTGTCTGAATTGTCGGTGTCCAGCGTCGGCTCCGGAATGCGTTCTGCAGGAGAGCGTGCGAGGGTCGGGCGGCCGGCGGTGTGTTTGGGCATCGAGGATGGACCTCTGACAGCTGCCGGCTGATCTTCATCGTCCTGGTCATCGGGGTTGCCGTCGTTCTTGCGCGTGTCTCGGGGCGCTGAAGACGACTTCATCGCAGTAGCACGCCTGTGGCAGTGCAGCGCCCTCCGTGGTGCGTCCGAGCATGTAAGTCAACCACAGGATGAGGGCATGGAAGTAGGCGAATCATGAGAAGAAAGGTCCGACGGGGATTTGCAGCAGGTTGACGAAGTATATTGAGTTCGCTGCTGTGAGTGGAAAGCGCTTCACTCATGCTCCGAGACGTCATCGCCTGCCATAAGGCTGAATCCTTCACCCCCGTGTTCCAAGGAGACATCACCACGCGACACAGCCAACAGAAGAGCATGATAGCCTGGAAAGCCTTGCTTGCTGATATTCGCCAGATATCGCCGCACAATACTCGCGCTATATACGGAAAGCGCTGCAGGACGACGTTCGTCGTCTCTGTTCATGTGTGGCAGTCTCACGCAACGAGAAGTCGGATGACATGGCAGAGAACGCGCGCCAGAGCCAACAGCTAGAAGCTAGAGTCACACGGATAGTACACCGGCAGACGCTGTAGAGTACTCAGATGACTTTTATATGCAGACGATTGGCTTTGATTGGAGAGGATGTATAAAATCCGTGAGGGAACCAAAGCAGCAACTACACTGACGTCTTCGGCTCATTTTCCGGCTCAGAGTAGACTGTCTCGGACGTTGGAGTCCAAGATGCGTAGTGCGAGTTGAGCGGAGCCACGGAAAGACGATATGCCAGCCGAGGCGCATAGTTATTTCCCAGCTAAGAGACTGTTGTCACTCTCTTGCCAGTCCGCTCCGACACCTATGGATCGAACTAGCTGTGCGGCCGTATTCACATGCACACAGCAGCTGTTCATCTGGCACTTCCAGTCGCGTGTTGCCTCGTCCAAGGAACCTCATTCCGCCTAGAACGTCTTATCCATCAACTTATGCGCCAGCTCCACACCCACAAACGTCGCCGCATTAGCCGGCACAGCTCTCGCCATCGCCGGTCCCACACCGGGGAAGAACGCCTTGAACCCACCCCGTCCATACAACTCCTTAATGCAAGCACCAATCCCCTGCGCCTTGTCCGAAGACTGCAATCTCGACTTGACCGTATCCACCGGGAAAATTGTTCCCCACATGGCAATACCCGCCATACCACCCGCCGTCATCACCGCCGGCATGCTCAACTTGCCCGGCAATCCCGTGTCCGGGTCTTTCGGCGTGAGTGTGCGCTTGAAGTACTCGTAGGTCGCGAAGTAGGCCGCCGAACCGGGACCGTCGCGGGCGAGCGTCATGACGGAGCCGCGGTAGACGGACTTGATGCCGCCTTCTTTGTAGAGTTGCTTGACCACGTCCATGCCGCCAGCGTATTTCGGTTTCTCACCCGGTTTGAGCTCTTTTTGGCCTTGTATCTGGAGGATGATCTTGACGCGCTCAAAGGGGGCGGTGATGAGGGTCATGGGGATGGCGGAGAAGAAACCGGCGGCGGAGATTTGGCCGACGGTGTATTGGCCGTTGTGGACGGTGGAGAAGGTGTCGACGAGTTGTTTGCCGACGCCGTAGGCCTGGTGTTGGTGTCAGAGGAGGGAGAGAAGGAGATCGTAGACTTGACATACCCAGAAATTGACAGCGACTGCGCATTTGTTAGCTTTGGTTCCTTGCAGTGCTCAGAGATGTGCAAAACTTACACATGGGCGTCACTCCCACCAACGGCGCAGACACACCAGCATACAGTCCCTAGAAAACCACCTTCAGCACATTGTCAAGAAGCTCCAACCATTCACAGCAAAGTCTCACCCTAACCGGACCTTCCCTCGCAATCGTCTTCCTCACCACATCCATCGCACCGCTATACACACCCTTCTCGGCCGTCTGCAACCGGACCTTGACCAGATCAAACGGATGTCCCACTACCACCGCGCAGATACCTCCCACACCACCAGCGACAAAGTCTCTTAAGCTCTGCATCGACTTCTTCCCTGCATTGTCGGCGGCCTCTTTCAGTTCCGCTTTTGTCGTGGGCACGGCATCTTTGACCTTTTCGAGGTTGCGGTTCGCAGCATCCTTGACTTGGTCGGCGGAGGGGATCTGTTGTTTCAGAGGGTCGAGGTTGCCGCGAGCGGCCTCTTTGAGGGAGTCTTTGGGCGAGGAGGAGGACATGCTGGGCGGGCGGATTGATTGGCGAGAGGTCGGAGGAAGGCAGGGACTCGACGATGCTGAAGTAGGCTGTGGATCTAAATGTTGTCGCAGCAACTCACTTCAGCGACCAGTCGAGCGAGGAAAGGGAAAAAGAAGTGCAGAGGAAAGGAAAGGAAGCAAGAATTCCCATTGAGACGCATGTGAAGATGGAAAACATTGGCATAGCCTACCGTAGAGCTAGCTCCCAGAGTGCCGAGGTGAAGTCCAGTCGGCCGAGCGAGACCGAATTGCGGCCGGAGGACGGACGGATACATACACAGGATACGAAATGCAAAACATCATTCAAGAACCTAACAACATCATCATCCAAGGACATCACCGACGACCGACCACATGGGTAAAGATATGACGACAAGTCCATTCGAAAAAGCAAGTCAATGTACAAGATTCAGCTGCATGCAATCAGGCTCCATCCTCCCAGTCCGCATCGAATCCTCCACATTTCATGTCCCATCTGCATCAAAATCCTCATCCTCTCCATCTACTTCGTGGCGCTCTGCTGAGCGGTGGGGTAAATGTCAAAGTTCTTGGTCTTGACGAACTCGTCGTAGTTCTGAATCTTGTTGGCAGTGTAGACGTATTTCTTGTTGGAACTATCGGGGGGGGGGGAAAAGAGATCGTCAGCATTCGGACGCGCGAATTAAGGCCAAAGGGGGAAAAGAAAGGAGGAAAAAAAAAAAAAAAAAACTCACCCATCGTTGAACTTGACCTCGACCTCCAAATGCGTGTCGGAGCCGCGCTCGTCGCTCAACCACTGCGACACGTAGGCGTTGACCTCGTCGACGTTGTATTTGCCGCCCCAGCCGCCGACGAGGGTGCATCCGCGGAGGTTGTTGTCGCCCTGCAGGGAACGGGCGGTGCACTGGGCGCGGAAGCCGGGCGTCTCGTCGGACTTGTCGCCGACGATGTTGAAGAGGTAGGAGCACTCCTGGCTGGTGGCCTCGTTGCGGCAGCCGGCTTGCAGGTCGGTGATGTGCCACTGCGTGGGGGAGTGGGATTGGGCGACGGCCAGGGTGGAGAGGGCGGACAGGATGGTGACGGTGGTGAATTGCATTTTGATGGTTGCGTTTGTGGTTTGTTTTGTGTGGGAAAGTTGTCTTGTTTGTGTTGGAAGTTGAGAAGTTGAGAAGACTTGATGATTTTTGCTTGCTTGATGATCTGACGGTATGAGCGGAGGAGGAAGTGGTTCTTTATACACCGTCGAGATCGGTCTATCCCTATTCTTGCCCAGTCCGTGTTTCTCTCTATCGTCCGTGTCGACGAGGGTGGGCGTGGACTACGAGGTGCTAAATATAATATTCCTGGTATCGATCGTTTTGGTGTATCCTTGTCTAGTCCCGCGTGTCCATGTCGAGGGATCAGGCATGATAGATATGGCGCTGATATCAGATCTGGGTTCCGGTGAAGCGGTAATCCGATAAAGTGAGAATCAGCAGGAGATGTTCAATGTATATTGTGCGTTGCCTCCATCATCGGCACAAGCGTCTTGAGACTTTCTCATGTTGTAGTTTTCCAAGTATCGATTGAACCAGCCATCTGCCAAAGTCTACCCTAGCTCCGGCAATGACACTGCCGTCTCCACCATCCCTGACTACCGCATGCCTCGTGGAGACAGGACTACTGTACTATTCTCGTCCAGCCTTCTCCAGTCTGCTGGTCCATGCACGACATCGCGACATGCGTCCTCCCAGACTCCAGGAAAGTTCCAGCTGACCGCCCCGGTCTGGCCAGCACGGCCAGCAGTCGCTCTCGAACACGAGTCTCACATTTGAGTTCTCGTTGCAAGCACTCCGGAAGACGGCTCATCGTCCGACCGTTCGTATCGCGATCGAATCATCTCGTAAAGTCGATATTTTTGTTCGGAGCCCTGGTGAAAAGATCGTGTTGTCAACTTTGTATGCCCCGGAGTATGGAACCTGCACTCCTGCACAGGAGGTCGAGCCGAGCCACATGCTTCCCTCGCTCATCAAGCATCATTGCGTGATCGACCGGATCTCGTGAAATCCATTTGATTGTCCCTCCTACATGGCATGTCTTCACCCTGGCAGAGAATCATGTTGTCTCCCAAGTCGAAAGTGAACGCACGAGACCGAGCCGTATGCGGCATTTTCCCCTCGTTCAAGCATCGTTGCCTGATCGAATGATCTCGTAAATTCGATACGAGGCGTACAATTGTCCGGACGAACATTATGCCTTTACCCCGGCGAAAAGATCATGTTGTCTCTCCAAGTCTGGGACGTGCACGGAAGGTCGAGCCGCCTTATATTCTCGCTCAACCAGCATCGTCCACTCGCATGATCCCGTACCATCGATGTTGTTTGTTCAGAAACCATGTCCTCGCCCCTGTGAAGGGTCGTGTCGTCCACTTCGTCTCCACCACAGGTCGGGAACCGACATACGAGACCAAGCCGTATGCGGCATGCTCTGCTCGCACAGGCATACGGAGTAGTTGCGTGAGCGAATCACCCTGGCGAAAGATCATGTCGTCTGCCCAGGTGGGAGAGGCCAGACCGCATGCCTCCCTCGCTGGACCAGCATCTCCACTCGCATGTTCTCGTGGATCAATATTCTTGTCCAGGTGGGAGATCGTATTGTCGACATTGTCTCAAAGTTTGGGACCTGCACAACCAGCATGTCGACTCGCGTGACTTTGTGAGGTCTCTATTCTTGTTGAGACACCATGTCCTCGACTCCTCGTCCTTGGAAGAGAGCTCTCGAAAATCAATCCGACATCTCCGCAAGTCCCGCTCACTCTCCACAGCACGACTTGCACTTACTTCATTGGCTGGGAGCGTGAATAACGAGGAGGAGAGTGGAGGTACGCCGATTGCTCAACCGGCATGTGTCCATTCGCATGACCTCGTAATCGATACTTTGGTTCGAAACCCATGTCTTCGCGTGGAGGGAAGATCGTATTTCTTCCGTCAGTCGAGAACTCGCATACGAGTCGAAACCGCATGCATCCATCGCCTGACCAGCAGTTCCGTTCAAATGCTCTCGTGAAATGGATATTTCTGTTCAAAAGGAGCATGCTTTCATCCTGGCGGAAGGTCGTATTGTCTCCTCTTTCCAGGAAAGTGCACACGATGTCCAGCCGCATTCGTCCCTCACTCAACCAGCATGTCCATTCGTCGTCGACGGTCCACCAATCACCTCCCTCCCCACGAACACATCCCACCGTTTCCCGCCTTCCGCCTCCCTAGCCCGCCTCTGCAACACGAGCTTCTGCGCCGCCTGCCTCAACATCGTCCTCGGCGGCGCATACGAGTCAATCTCCGGATTGTACTCCCTGCTCAACTCCTCCTTCGTAGCCTTCTCCATCCTCGTCAAGCTCGCCCCACCATTCACCACCTCCTCCTTGCCCGTATCCGGGTCCTTCCACATCCCTTTCTCCCAGTGATCGAGCGGCATGTCTTCAAACCCCTTGCTGACGTTGAGGCGTTTATACCATGTATGCTCCCCCTTGGCGTGTTCCCGCGTCTGTTTGTGCTGTTTCTCGCCCTCGGTGTATTTGATCAAGAGGTTCTGCACAACGGCGCGTTTCTCGAGGAATTTGCTGACGAGGGGTATACGGCCGACGGTCGAGGGCCATGGTTGCGCGAAGCCATCGTGAGTTTGGTTTGGACGGCCGGTGCCGACGCTGAGGAGGAGAGCGGGAGCGTTGGCGCGGCCTTCGTAGAGGGAATGGAATTCTGAGATCGCGGCGGCGGAGGGATTGTTCTCGCGGATGCCACCGTCTTTGAAGGACATCTCCACATCGTCGACGACGGCTTTGAGCATTTCAAAGTAGAATGGTGCGGCGGTCGTGGCGCGGGAGACTTGCCAAATCTGAAGAGGGTCGCTGCCTTCGTTGTAGCGGGTGATCCAGTTTTCGGTGGTGGAGGTGTAAAAGTGCGGGTAGGAGCGGAGGAGGTGGGCTTCAGAGAGGGATTCGTCGTGGGTGGCGGTCAGACAGGCGGTTTGGCAGACTCGTGGTTGGTCGACGTCGAAGGGGATGTGGCTGGTTTCCCAGGGGTGGAAGTCGTTGCCGTCGCAATTAGGGTGATTGGAGCAGCGCGAGCTGACGATGTCGCGGACAGCTTTTTCGAGGGGTTCGTGGTAGTATTTTGTCATGAGAGGGACGCGGCTGCGGCGCTTTCCGAAAAGGTCGTCGCCGACTTTGCGGTATAGTAGGAGACCTTCGGAGACGGACATGCGGAGGCGGCCGAGGATGATGGCGATCAGACCGCCTGTCGAGGTTCCGTACATGAAGTCGAAATAGTGGCATGGTAGGAGGTCTGCTTCGCGGGTTGGCTTGGTGGGAGTATTGTCGTCCGTGATGTGCGTTGTCGTTGCTGGGGTGTCCTGGGAGTCTGCTGAATTCGCATCGCTTGCCTCCGAATGGCTTCCAATTTGCTCCGAATGTCCTGAACAACCTCGCGATTCTCCTCCTCTATCATCCTGCTCCTCGTACGACGTTGGACTATCGGCCCGAAATTCCGGATTGGCCTGGGTGTCGTAGTACTTCTCCCACTCCCATATCTCATGCATAAGAGCTTTGAGGATGAGGAGACTACTGTATCCTCGGATGCCACCTCCATCGAGCGTGAGAATGCATGGATGCCAAGGATCGTCAACACCACGAGCCCAGACTCTTCCCGCCTTTTCCGAATCGCTCGTCTCTGCCCTTCTCTTCACACTCGGAGCATGACTCTGACTGCCTGTCTGGGTGCCGGATGGGACAGAGAGTGTTGCTTCGCTTTCTTCCATCTGTGATGTCTGCCGTAGGAAGTCCCACGGGTTGTATGGTATTGAATCCACTGTGCCTGTGGTGCCACTCTGAGGTGGCTTCTATCTCTTTTAAGAGAGCGAGAACTGGTGTTTGGAGACTCTGCTCGTGCGGGTGGGTCTGCGTGAATCAGGTGGGTGATTCGCGGGTGAAGATCAATTTGGAACGACTGTGTCTCGAGGGAACGCAAGGAGATGTTGAGAAGGTTTGGAAGAGTCACATGGGCGGACGTGTGTCTTGGAAGGAGAGGTGACAAAGAGCTGTGTCTTTCTGGTGTGAAGGTAGAATGCAGGATGATGCAGGAACGCAGAAAGTGGTGTCAAATCGCTGGAATGCTCCGAACGCTGGACAAAGCAGATTGAAATGCAAAGAAGAAGGAAAAGGCTCTCGTGGCCGCGTAGAAAGAAAAGGCCAAGTTTACCATGCGAGGTGGAGGTGTATGCGGTATGCGGCGTTCTCTGGCGAGGCGCATACATAGCCTCGTGCCGCCCTCTCGCGTCGCAGATGATTGACGCGACCCGCTCCGAGAGAGATCGTCGCCCGGGCAAAGTGTGGCTCAAGGCAGAAGGATGCAGGTCTCAGCTCGAAATGGCTCTTGATTCCCGAAGATATCTCTCCGATGGAAAGGACGCGGTGGATCTCGATGTGCGTGAATTGCTCTCAGTCCGAAACGGAGACGAGAGGTCATTCCCGCCGCCGTGCCACCTCAATCATCAATGCGATCAGGGGCCAGATTCCGATGCAGGTCAAGCAGAAGCAGGTGACCGTCCAGTAAAGTCACTCACTTCTCGCATAAGACGACGATATGAGTCAAATGGACAATGGCGTAGAACTCTGAAATGTCCAGGTTGGTGGCGATGGTTGGTGGAGGTGGTGGTTGTTGTCGTCGTGAGAATCTTCAATAATTGGCGTCGCGTGAATCCTTCCATTGTGGCTGAGTCAACAATTGCCCGCGTGATGACATCGCTAGTCTGCTGCCCTCCAGCTCCATTCACCACCACCACCACCAGTCACCTGTCCAGTAGGTATTATTATGTGTGCCTGAGACCGACGGGACTCTTCCACACCTGACATCTCATCAGTCAGCACGAAAAGTCCCTCAGCTCAGGGCAATCCTGTTTGCTCGCGCCTTCCACTCCCCCATCACCTGTTCCTCCACTTGTCTCAGACGCCGCCCGGCATTCCCATCAACCAGGATTCGCTCTTCAACAAGACCTCCGCAAAAACTCTGCTGTCCGCCTGTGAAGGACGTTTTCGACTGACTCTTTCCTTCCAATCTTCACCTCCCCAGAGGCCGCCTAGCAAGATCACGCCCCCAGCACCGCCGCCCATCATGAGCGCAACCCGGACAGAGCCTCCGTCGGCGCATACCATCCGCACCGGCCTGTCGGACTCCACACACAGTTCGACGAGTAGCGCCAGTGCGGAGCGATATCAACTCGACCAGGAAGATACCACTCCCATTTTACTGTATACGTACCGAGGCAAGCTGGAGACTTCCTCTCAGAAAGATCTCTGCGCCCGGCTCGACAAAGGTACGCCTGATCATACAAGAGCGCACTAAACCTCGGTCGCTCCTTTCTTTCCCTCCATCACCCCGGCACTGATACTGACTCCCCATAGACGAAACCCTCCGCGCAACCCGCAAACAGATCCCCCGCGCCACCTCCTACCTCGACGTCCGACGCCACGACCTCTACCTCCCCGACGAAAAACAACAATTCGCCGACCTCCCCAACTACGACTCCTCGCTCGCGTCCGTCAAAATCCCTTCCCTCGCATACTGGAGTCGTATGATTCTGGGCAACTACCAGGATTTATTCATCGTCTCGCCGGAGACGACGCCGACTTCGAGTGTGGCGGATGATGGCAGTCGGCGCACGAGTCCGACGAGTACGTGGGGTCAGGATAGTGAGGCATCGATGAGGCAGGTCGCTGCGTAGCGTTGGGAGAAGTGAAGTGAAGGGTTTTAGCATTGGTCGTCTGGCGTTTTGAGTTGAGCTGTGGCAACAGTATGGGTGGGAGCGCTTCGATTTTCTTCAAGATGATGACAGGATACGACAGCAGTATTGAGTATCACAGACTTTCTGACCTCCAGCCGCGCCCATCCATCCCTCTCCACCCGCTCCCATTCCCATCCATCCGTCTTACCACGCCAGGCTTGGATACGCCGAATAGCCAAGCGGGTTATACCCCCACGGCATCAGATATCCTCTCACCATCCCCGTCGCCAACCCCGTCACAAACGAATGTTTGTGATTGTCTCTCGTGTAGGCCTGATCCACCTCACGCCTCAGCGCGACTTTCTCCTGGATCCCCCACAACACCGCCAAACTCATCAACTCCTCCCCCTCCTCCATCTCGGCGTAGAAATTCATTGGTCGCTGAAGTACGATGCCAGCACGTCGTCGTCGGAGTCGAGGAGTCGGAAATCCGTCGAGTTGCCGCGATTAATCCTACACCATCACCTCCAGTCAGTTAAATCAATCATCCCACCCCTCTCAAAACCCAACAACGAAAAATTCAAAGAAAGCACAAACTCACTGCCTCCACATGTACACCCTCCCCTCCACCTCGAATTTAAACTCCCTCGCCCCAAGCAAATGTTTCATCCTCAAATCCCTCCCGCGCCACACGCCCGTCCACTCCGACTTCTCCCTCTCGTCCGGGTGACTCGCCGCGATGACTTGGATGTCCGCTCCCGCGCGAGTAAGGCGCGCCCCGGCCACCGAGGGGGCATCGCGCTCGCCGGCGGTGCGGATTTTGGTGGTGCGCGATTGCAGTGGGGTGCCGTTTTGGGTGCAGATGTAGAGGATGGGTTTGTAGGTGGATTTGAGGACGACGGTGCGGATGTGGGTGTCCCAGTTGCCGAGGTCTTCGTCGACGATGAAGTGCGTTTTGAGGAGGAGTGGGTGGGGCATGGTTTGTGGTGGTTCGTTGGAGTGATGCGGTGATGGAGTGATGGTGTTGGGTTCGAATGTGCTGAATGGTATGCATGCGTTGTTGTGAGTTCGATGGACGCGGTTTGCTTGGTTCTCGCCTCGACGGCACGCGCGAGGATTGGGCGTATCGTGGTGGTGGTTGTTCGGGTCATGTGAGCATTGATCCAGACGAGGCCATCAACACATAAGATAGCCACCTTATTGAAGCTGCATGGCACGTGCCGTGATTGAGCTTGCGGTGCGCAAGTGAGTAAGTGAATCCAAAGCCGAGAAGTGATATTGCAAAGCCGAGAAGTAAAATTATCGTTCCAAGTCGCAGAAGATGTCCATAAAGTCTGGCATTCGTGAGCTATAGCAACAACACGGGCATGCTCCTGAGAGGATGCTCCTCCCTTCCCAGAAGGCAAACCATGACATTTTCGACCTCGCATAGGAGGCGAAACCTTCATGCCGGCCGCTTCTTCCCCGAGAAAGATAGCACTTACTGTTTAATGAATCGGCATGAACGGGACCTGAGATTGATGAACAGGAGGATGCTTGCGATCATACTTTTCGCGCTTCCTTTTGGTCTCCGCGTCTTCCCTCTTCTGCTGCTCTTTCCTCTCTTGAATGCCCACTATGACCGCCAGACTCATCACTTCCTCCTCCCGGTCCAGCTCGACAAAATAGTCCAGCCGACCAACCGTGTCTCGGTGCCGTCCATGATCGTCGATGTACACCGCCAGCAACCGGTCACGGTCGTCGAGGAGTTTGAAGTCTCGGTTGTGGCACTTGCAGGCACCTAGTCGTGCTGAATATGTCCTGCAAGCAGGCTTATCAGCATTGCGCCTCAGACGTGTAGAATGCCAACTTACTCCTTCCAAACGAACCACTCTCCATCGAATCGGAACGACCACTCCTCCCCTCGTCCAAGAACATCCGCGAAAAGCTCCCCCAGCTTGAACTTCTTATGCGCGACGTTCGTCCACTTCCGCATGGTCACTTCCTCTGGATGCTTCGCCACCACGGCGCAGAAATTCGAACGATCGGTTTTGGTCCCGTTGTAATCGAAGCGCACGCCCGCGATGGAGGGACTATGGTGAGCATTGGCGCGAATCTTGATGCGTGGTGGGTCGCTGCGTCCTGGGGCGGAGTCACTGTCGTCGCTGCGTTTGCAGATCCAGTAGACGGGCTTGTCAGTGAATTCGTCGACACGGTCTCGATGGTGGTGTTCCAGGTGCTGATGTGTTCGTTGATGATGGTGTGGGTTTTGAGAATGCGTGGTTTGGACATGGTCTGAGGCTTTCGATCTTGCGTGATGGATTGTTGGTAAATTTGAAGTTCAGGTCGATTGGTGGGTCAATGGGCTGTGCGGCTCTGAAAGGACTGATTGAGGTTGTGTTGCCCTCAGCGGCACATACGCGGGTGGGACCAGTATTGTGGACAGTCTAGGTCAGGTGCGCATTGAAGCTGTGCACAGGACCTCCGGGTCCATAGCTATCGCTTGGCATGTGCCGTGATCGAGCTTCTTGACCCGATGACGTGAGCTGTCGCAAGTGAATGCCTGACTCCACAGCCGAGTAGAAACATCGTCGTTCCGAGAGCGTGATGAGCAGCGACGCTCTCCATCAGTCTCACGCCACAGGCGCAAGTATCGTCTCAAGGAAGAGGGTTTCAATGACATCTATGCGCGATCACATGCTGTCGTCGACCGTGCCTCTTACATCAAAGTCTTCCCCCACAGGGTCTCTGATAGAGCTGAATAGAAAGTCGCAGATGAGTTGCAGGCCTTCAAAGTCGTTCTCCGGGTCGGAGACCTGTCTGGCCGAACGACCCTTCACCAGAGCCTCTCCAAAAGGCGCCGCAGAATCAAAGTCGATGATGACCGCGTGGCCGCTCGCATCTATGCATACATTCTCTGAAGCAAAGTCAGCCAAGTCCACATTATCGGCCAATGCCATGTACTCACCGGGATTGATATCGTTGTGGGCGAGTCCAAGCCCATGCATATGTTCCAACCCGCTTCGGAGCTGCTCCAGAATTCGATCACAGTCTTCCTCGCTCAACCCGCTCTGCTCATACTGCACCAGATTGCAGTCGTATCTTTGTAAACAAAGATACGTGACTCGCCCATCCTTCACCACACAGCCATAATACTTCGCCAGACTGGGATGTGCATTCTTGCCCAGCAGTTCAAGAGTCATCGCTTCATTCCGCATACGGTCCGCCACGAATGTCCTCCCAGGCTGTCGATCCTCATAGGTGAACTGCGGTGCTTTCAGGTAGTGCTCGTCCTGGTCGAATGGTGGCGCTTGTGTGAGCTCGTCAGAGAACAAGGGAAATATATTCTCCGTGGGAACAGGCTCAAGAAGGTCAAAAACATCCTGCTCGTCTAGGTCGTCCAGTCCGCATGGCGACTTCCCAACGTAGGCGTTGCCATCTACGAACGCTGTGATGAGAGTTCCCAGAAGTCGTGGTGAGTCTGCATCGTCCGACCACTCCTCTCGCAGGGAGAATTGGGATCCGTCGGCGGTCTCGTAGTCCATGGTAGTGTTGTATTCGTTCTGTCCTCGTGCAGTCTCTTATTGAGTGAAGGGTGTGTTTGCTGCGGCCTGTAGAGCACGATGGCGTTGGTCATACATCAGGGAACCATCCTGGGTCTGCGGGTGTTGTGATGCATATTGCGACAGTGCTTCATGTGAAAGGTGTTGCGAAATTGGAGGAGCGTGGCGTGTTTTTGGATTTAGATACAGGAAGTCGCCCAGGGCGCTGTTTAGGCAGAATGCGATGTATATTTAGTCTGAAAGTGGGTAACGCCAACCCGCCGACGACATCTGCTGCATCGCATCAGTCGCAACACGCGATACTCGATAGTTGTACTCAACAAGGCCTCTTTCATTCGATCATGGAGTCATGGCATCATGTGCGTCAGTCGAAACGGAAAAGAATGGGTTTGGGTCCACAATGCAAGTCAGCCAAGCCAAATTGGCTGGGACCGAAGCACTAAACTTCAGCCTTGGATCCAATATTTGTCTACCTCCACTTTGCCAGCGCGATACAACCTCGTTACAATTGAAAACTGCCGTCAAGACGTCTGCTATCCACAGAGTCGGTCTCTGCGACTCCTGCAACGGCTTTCGCAACGATCTGTTGTGAGAGCTCCACGTCACACTGAACCAACGGGTTCTTAGGCAAATCAAGTCTTCTCCTCGACGCCCAAGTAGCCTGCGTGATCAGTCGCCCGCATCCTGACGTCCAAAAATTGTCCAACTCGGCCAAAAATGGTCAAACTCGCCCAAAATCCCTCCTACAACCTCCTGGCACTTTACAACATCAAAACAACACCTCTGACACCCGCCAGGGATGCAAAAGAATGGTGGACGATGTAAGACTCGAACTGAAGTAGAGATTAGTGCATGTTTCGAACATTTTGGAGGCGGAATATGCTCACCTCACGACCTCATCCAGACGGGATGTAGCTGAGAAATCAGCAAGCATCCGTGCTAAGGATGCGCGCTACCAGCTGCGCCAAACGCCCTGTTTGGAAAGCTAGCAGGTTTTATCCTACCAGCTATGTTGATGTGATGTCCAAATTTTTGGCTATATAAGTACGTGGCAATTACATCAGGGCCACATTGCTGGGTATCACCGAGCTTTAGCCTTGGCTGGAGGAGAACTTCGAGCGATTTACAGTTGAATTCCGGATTCAAATACAATGGCATGCTCGGGCTACAGATCTACGATGAATGACTGCGAACAAATCTACAAGGCAGTCTTGGTATCGACACGCACCTCCCGCACCTCGTCTTCGTCTTCGGACCTCTTGTCGATGATCTTTCCGGTGCTCACTCCGATCTCTCGGATGACGAACCACGCCGGAATCACCGCGACCGCCCACATTCCAAAGTTCAAGTAAACGCATCCGACTTCGCCCATGATCTTGATGCTTGTCAGTCCGTACGAGACGGCTTGCGAGGCACTCTCTGTCGCACGGAGAAGACCAGCATATCGAATGATCTCGGCATCGTTCTTCGCAATGCTGGCCATGACGAAGTAAAGGTACATGTAGTTGATCTGGCAGATGTCAGCGAGGAGCATACCTGGTCATACTGCTCCGTGCTTACCTGAAAGCTCATGACCATCACCAAGAACCAGGTGAAGCCTCGACCGAAGCCGCTGTCAACCCAATCGAAAGATGGATGCGTTTTGTGGTATCCGGTCACAAGGATCGTTCCATACGTCCACCACGCTCCTTGCATTGTCATTATACCGATGAACGACCATCGAGCTCTTTTCCTCGCCGCGATCATTTTGTTGTCCAGGAAAGCGCCGAGTACATTGCCGCCGACGATGGCTACAATGCCGGAAAGGAGAGACCCTAAAGCTCGTGCGCGCACAGAGAACCACAGGCCTTGGTATGTGAAGAACACTGCTTCGGCGAAGACAGAATTGGCGATCAATGGGATGACCAGCACGAACTTTCTTCCGATGAGAAGCTTTCCGGTCTCTTTCAGCTCTTGGACAGAGCTCTCGGACTTTTCGATCGAGCATGAGACTGTGACTCCGTCTGTGCGCTGGACGTCGGGTGGGTTTGTCAAAAGCAGACCAGCAAATGGCGCGGCGGCCTGGATGGCGATGAAGACCTGGAACACGGAGTACGAGACGGAACCGGCGGTGTTTCTATCGACATTCAGCCCGAGGTTTACAGCGCCTGTATGAGAGTAAGTGATTGATCTGGGCCAAATGTCTCCCGAGCTTTTTCTTACCTCCAAGGATCTGGCCAAATATCCGGAAGGACAGCCACAGTCCGAGGAATCTGCCTTGGTTGTATGGCTCGGGATACGACATTGCGACTGCTGCTTCGGCCTGCCAATATGTCAGCTCCGTCGCTCGACTCATGCCGAGAGGAATGACCCACCATCCAGAACAGGCCGGCTCCAAGACCACAGCAGGCCGCTCCGAAGAGTACGAACCAGTGCGAGTCGTATCGATTGTTGCAGTATCTGAATCCATGTCAGCGCTGTCACCGACTCCTTAGCTGTCCTGCTGAGAGCTTACAGTCCAGCGGCGAAGGGACAGTATCCAGCCGCACCAACGATCAGCGTCCACTTGATCCCGAGATACTTGACGAAGATGCCGGACATGGCGCAAGTCACCACCATCAAACAAAAGGTCAAGGAGTTGGCAGCGTTGACGAGCCATGGCTGTTGACTGCCTCCACCGCCCAGGCTGTTCATTGCGCCCCATATTCCCGGAGCACCTTGAGATGAATCAGTCACGGCAACGAGTCGTTGACTGCACGGACAATGTACTGACAGAAGTTGCATATGCCCAGGATGATGGCATTGTAGATGGTGCTCCGGTACCACTTCACTTTGACCTTTTGCGACGGCTCCGATGGCGTAGAGTGGGTTGAGGGTGTTGCGGGCTCTTTTGCGTCGTACGCCATTGCTACGATGTTGGAATGTACCCGGCAAAATTGTCTTTCACTTCAAACGATGGGAGCTAACAAGCTCCAAAGCGACTTCAACAAAAGCGATGGACAATGGTGCGTCGAAGCATCATACGAGCTGGGCAATGCTACCTCTTAAGAGCAATTGCACCTGCACCTCCCGTTTACTGCACGGCACTCTGGGCGGACGGGCCTGTAAGCTCTCGCTCGCACGCCATCCTCGCCCATATTTCGACAGTCGACGGAGCCCAACATCCTTGTCGTCTCCTGAATATTGAAGACGAGATTCCGGGTACCGGTAACGATGGCCGTTCACAGAGGCCACATGGGTGCCATGCGAGGGCAAGTCGCGGATGGACCTCTACGAGGATATCATCGTCTCAACACGTTGCGCTAATATACAAGCTAGCAAATTGCAATGAGTGTAAGTGCTCAGGCCTTTTGAGGCCTGTTGTGATCAGTCGTTCAATCTTGGATACTAAATGCTACGAGACGGCGATTAGATCTGTTC
Organism: Zymoseptoria ardabiliae STIR04_1.1.2; assembly: GCA_000223765.2. Taxonomy (NCBI): domain Eukaryota; kingdom Fungi; phylum Ascomycota; class Dothideomycetes; order Mycosphaerellales; family Mycosphaerellaceae; genus Zymoseptoria; species Zymoseptoria ardabiliae. The sequence goes on along the minus strand of AFIV01000495.1, from coordinate 16,250 downwards.
TCCTTGTCGATGATTTCGGCGAAACCATCAGAACAGTTCTCATCTGCTTTAAGGATTTCTCGTGCCCTGTGCAATTGATCAACGACAATCTTGCAGGCCCTGGTTGACGTGCTGATCTTTGGTATGTCGTGATCGTCTCACCCCACTCTCAACCAACTCCTGCGAAGCTGTTCCTGGTCCGATCAACCACTCCGACCACTGATGAAATGCTAACGCGGACCATGGTGGTCCGATAGATGCGTCGAATTTAAGCAACGTTTCCTCCGTATCGAAGCAATCCTGCGACGCAAAGCTACTCAGTACTTTGACAGTCACAGACACTTGGAGCTATCGACAACCACAAAGACGTCAATCGACGCCGTCATTCACAATGTCCGACGAGAATCCTGACGGCAATCAAAAGCAGAAGCCATGGATCATGAACGCTTTCGCAATGGCGTCGCCCGGGCATCTCGCTCCCGGTATATTATCCATCCTCAATCCATAATCCCATAAGATGTTGACTAAAAGCCACAGGCCTCTGGCGACATCCCGATCAGGAGCCTCAGACTCTTGAACATTGGATCAAACTCGCCCAGGAGCTGGAAGAGGCAAAGTTCCATGGCATCTTCTTCGCCGACGTGCTCGGTATCTACGATGTTTACGGTGGAAATGGACCAGCTCTGTCGTCTGGCGCGCAGATACCTCACATCGACGTCTCCTACTTGGTTCCGGCTCTAGCACATGCCACGAAGAACATTTCCTTTGGCATTACCGCTTCGACTTCGTATGAACACCCATATACAGTGGTATGTCGCCGAAGGGTGCAAGACGTGCGGTGCCCGAAACTGTCTCGGCCCGTGTCAGGTCTTCGTCTGCATCGCCATATTGTCTGAGCATCGCTAATCCTTCTACCCTTTGGCGTTTAGGCCCGGAAGTGGTCGACCTTGGATCAACTTACCAATGGACGGGTGGGTTGGAACATCGTCACGAGCTACCTGGAGAGTGCGGCCAAGTCTTTTGGTCTTGAGTCGACCGTCGAACATGACAAAAGATACCAAGCAGCTGAAGAGTTCATGGAAGTGATTTACAAGCTGGTCGAAGGCAGTTGGGACGACGATGCGGTCGAGGCGAACAAGACCACTGGCGTCTACAGCAACCCAAGCAAAGTTCATGCTATCAACCATGTCGGGTAAGGCATCGCAAACTTGTACGCAATCGATGCACACTAATGATCATAGCGAGCACTTCAAGTGTAGAGGCCCCAATCTCGTCCAGCCAACGCCCCAACGAACACCGTTTCTACTCCAAGCTGGTGCTTCAAAGGCCGGCAAAGCGTTCGCAGCCTCGCACGCCGAAACGATGTTCCTGCCCGGGCTTGTCCCGGAAAAGACGAGAGCAATAGTAGACGACGTCAAAGCTACGCTCAAAGCGATCGGACGCCCAGAAGACGGTGTGAAATTCCTTCCCGGTATCTTCATTTGTGTGGACGAAACAGACGAAAAGGCACAAGCCAAATTTCAGGACCTACTCAAGTACGTCGACCTTGAAGGCACAGCTTCTCTTTTCGGAGGATGGACAGGCACAGATCTTTCAAAGTTCTCAGACGACGAAGACTTCTCCTTCAACGGACCACCCGCCATCGTATCCATGATCAACGCCTGGACGGCGACCGTTCCTGGAACCAAAGACCAGAAATGGACGAAACGTCACGTACTACAACAAATGGCGATTTCTGGGGCCCATCCAAGAGCCGTCGGAAGTCCTCAGACTGTGGCCGATATCATGCAGGAATGGGTGGACAAGGCCGGAGTCGATGGCTTCAATATCGGCTACGCCACGACTCCGGGAACTTTCCGCGATGTGATCAAGTATCTGTGGCCAGAGCTGAAGCGTCGGGGAGTCTTGCAGGAAGAGTATGCCGGGAATAGTATGCGGGAGAACTATTTGCAAGATGGGAAGGGACCGCGGGTCCGCGAGGGTCATCCGGCGCTCAAGTATCGCAATCTGTCGACTTGAGTTATTCAGAGGTGATGTCGAGTTGAGCAGGAGTTTCGAAAATCATTTGATTGCTAGACTTCAGTCGTGAGAAATCGCTGTCTATTGACATCCGTGCCTTGCGCTATACCGCTCAGAAAGCCTCCCTCGCTCGACGCTGCATGCCTTACAGAATCCCGAACATGCGGTCAACCACTTCGCCAGGCGACAGCGGCGTCTCAGGCGGCGTCGGTAGTTCCAAGACTGGCTTCTTGTGAAAATCTTCATCAACAGGTAATGAGTAGTAACAGTCGAACATGTTGCTTCGCATGTCGGCCTCCGAGGTTTGCTCTGACTTCTTCTCCGCAATGGACACCGGACTCTCGGGGCACGAGTGCGAGACCAGCTCGACAGCGGAATCGTGTTTGAGACGCCGCGTGGCATCGCGCTTGATCACCATCTCGCCCATTTCCGCGTTCATCTTCGTGCGTAGGCTGGCCATTGTTTGTTCCTCTGCTATCTTGCGGAAGTACTCGACACTGTCGAACAGGTCGGTTTCTTCCTCGTCCCGACGATTAGCGTCCAGCTTTCGTCGATGGGTGGCGAAGCGGAGTGGTGTTTGAGAGGGCTTGATCTTCCGAACGAAGTCGAACCGGCGGCTGTGGTAGCGGGCGGAACGTGGACTCCAGAAGTCTTGACTCATCTGACCAAGTTCTAGGGATCGTGCCAAAGCTAAGGCGCCCGGAGACAGGTCGACATTGCGTTTCCAGCGACCCTGTTGAATAACCCCAGGCTGAAGTAGCAGATCCAAGTGGTTGCGGATGTGGTCATCGAGAAGCTCTCCCGTATCTGGAAAGACATAGTCCACAAGTCCGATGGCTTGAGCTTGAAGGGGACTCATGGGCGTCATTGCGCGGAGAATTTTCGATGCCCTGGCCGCGCCACATCGACCCGAGTAAGAAATTGTGTGGTATTCGGAGCCGTACAAGCCAACCGCACGGTATGCCGGGTTGAGGACAACATTGGCACCGGCAATGACGATGTCACACGCGGCGGCCAGTGCTACTCCTCCAGCAGCGGCGTTCCCTCGCATTGCAGCGACAGTGAGTATGCCTCGCGACGGAAACTCGTGGAGCAGATAATACACGACGTCGTTGATGCGATTGATATTCTGCCACGATTCGAGTGCCGGATCTGCTGCCGCTTCTATGACGTTAAGCGCGATGCCGTTGCTGAAGTATGACCCGCCCATTAGGACAACAGCCTGTAGCGGGTCTTCAAGAGTCGACAGTGATAGCACGTAGTCCATGGCGTGTATCAATTGGGAGCAATTCTCCGTTGACATGGCGCCGTTGTAGAAGTCGAAGGTGAGATATGCTGTTTTGTTGTCGTCTCCATCCACCTCGATATCGACCCAGACCTCCTGATGCGTGGAGAAAGATGACAACGACCAGTCGAGAGGCGCAGACCAGTACAGAAGTTGTAGCTCCTCAGCCTTGAGTAAGCCGAGCTCCATGAGTCCAGAAATTGCAGGAACTTTGGGCCACAGTGCCTTGTCGTACTTGGTCTTTGGCCTGCGGATGTGTGTGATCCAGACGCCTCTGCCGTCGCAGGTCGCAATACAGATGGCTTTGTTGCGAACGCCGAGCACTTTCGAGGTGATCTTTCCGACCGTCGTCGGCCGGCGGCCAGCAGCGTTGTCCTCTATCGTGCCGCCGTAGACATACAGATTGCCACCGAAGACCCTGCTCAGCACGCCTGGCTGTGAGTCGCCACATCTGATTCGACGTGAAACCTGCTCGGCGGTGTGTCTAGATGGATCGAATTCTCGATGTACAGCCTTGAGCAACGGTCGATGATGGAGTCTGCCACCCTTGAAAGAGGCTCTGTCGGTCACTGCGAGTAGTCTGAACTCCGGATTGGCTTGCAGGCTAGGTGGAAAAGGGTTGGGCGACGGCGATTGGTGTTGGCGAGTAATAGCCGCATCTTGTATTCGTGCTATTGCAGCAATGGTCGCCGTGATGGCTGCCTGAGTTACCGAGCCCCGATAGAGCTCTGCCTTGGTCAATCCTGGCTGGTCGATATCGATTTCGAACTGATCAAACGCCCAGACCGGACCAGCGTCGAATTCCTCGATAGCTTGCAAAATTGTAACACCCCAATAGCTTCGGCCTGGTCGACAGGGCTCACTCTCAAGCCGTCGTAGGAGCTCAGTCGAATTGTTGACAGAACCATCGTCGCCCATCAGGACCCAGTCAAGAGCGCTTGGGCCGATGTCTCCGGGTGGGCCAGGGTGAACGATCAAGGTCAGGTAGTTGTCGTAGACCTCCTTTGGAACCAGCGTCGTGAGAAAGGGACATATGACCAAGTCAGGATCGGCGAGTGCAACTGCCGAGAGGACAAGCTCATCTGAAAGCGCATACTCGATTGTGATTTCGTGCTTTCGTGACAGGGAAAGGTAGAGACGCTGCGAAAGAGAATTGTGGGCCGTGCATAGAAAGAGGATCTTCATGATGACGGTTGCGGGCTGGTGCAGCTGAAGAAAGGCGCGGGAAAGCCAGCACGCAAGGCTGCACCACGAGGAGGTCTCAAGGTCTTGATATAGGGTCCGGAAGTGTCAGGCCGAGGGGTTTGTCAAAAGGTGGGTTCCACGAGCTGCAATCGAACGATCTTGACGAACACAGCGTGAATATGTCAGCGCAAATGATGCTCGCTACCATCATGCACAGCCATAATTTGGAGCCTGGAGGAAGCACATATCGGACGAAGAGCGCCTCTTCGCCTTGCTTGACCACAGCCTTCCGTATTTCAGAACAACAGACGCCGAGCGTGGGTCAACCCGAGAGGCAAAGTCCTAGCCTTGCCGCTCCGAAAGCATGGCTGGCTCATGGACTGCACTTTGAACGGACACGAGCGAGTACCCGAGTGCAACATGGCCCAACATGGGTCAATTGTGCCGAGGAGGAAGTTTCAGATCGTGGCCGAAGTGAGCACAGCAATTGACACGGGGCGATAAGTCCGGATGATCTGCGATCAGCAGGCCGTCCAAGATTCTCTTTCTCTCTGGTACGTATATGACGGGAATTTCTCGCGAGCCAGCTTGACCACTAGGCGGAAAATGTTGGCTGCATCGAAGCTGGCTCGCTGACGGCGGTACAGCGGGAAGCAGGAAGCTGGGGAGCGGATCTCCAGAAAGCCGGACAATCCGTGCCTGGGCTTGATCCGGACATTGTTGAATGCCATTTGGCCGAGCACCATCGTCTGTCGATGCGAGGAAATGACAGATCGTCAAAGTATAATGGAGGAGGCTGTGACACTCCGTACGGCATTAGAGCGCAGTGCCTGGGCACGTGGCGAAGTCTAAGCATCCGGCGCGCCGTCAAAAGCGAGATGCATGTGGTAATTGTTGTTGTGGCCAACTCACACATTGAGAGTGCAGCATTGTGTTCCACATCGGCATATTGAATTGGCCGGAGGTCATCCCGCATTTCGGCGGCTGAAAGAATTCTCCATGTCGTGGTGCCATCGTATTCCAAGCTTGCTTCGTGGCGGAGTGAATGTCGCAGCTGATCTGAACCTGCACTTGGAGGGTCGTGAGCTCTAATGTCGGGACGCACGCCGGTCCGAGCGACAGCAAGACCGAACTGTGAAGATGCATAAAACATATGATTGTGCTACCTCCAAGGCCGGGATGGTGCGCCCACACAAGAATAATTCAGCGGAACGGAGGTAACAGTCGTGCGCAGGATCGAGTACAGCTTCAACGGTGAGGATTGCAGCCAGGCTTTGCGCCAGTATCAAAGTCACTCGCACAGACAGCCATAGTCTAGCTCGTCACTGCCTTGTGCTGCCGGAAAAGACCTATCGCCAGAATCAGAAGATTTCTGCATGTCGTTCGTGACCCTCGAGATGTTCTTGATCAGGCATCTGCGTGCCGTCCAGAAGTCGTGTGGTTGTGCACGAGCATGCCGCGGTGCACTCCAGCAAAAAGACCAACAAACGCTGCAGCGAGGCAGCGCAGCTCGACTCGCTCGAGCTGCGCATAAAAGTTCAAAGATCGTTGCTCGACTCGTCGGTCGTATCGAGGTACATTGCAACAGGCGGCTGCGGCCCGCATGTGATATCCGACATCATGGAGCAACGAATCTGCACCTTTGGTTTCGAGGGCACACGATCAAAAGCTTTGAGCCGTCTCAAGCATAATCAGAACTTTAGGCGGCTCGCCAGCAGAGTAGCTACCATTTGGCAGCATTGCTCGCCTGTCAGAACCTGCTCCGCCGTCAAGAGTCCATGGTACGACTCAGGAGATAAGGTCCTGGGTGACCAGGTATGCGACATCTGTGATGGAGCTTTTCCGCTAAAAAGCTGAGGGATCTTGCTCGTGAGCCAGATCGAGACTGCGTGTTTGGGATAGTCGAGAATTCAATGTGTACTATTGGCTCCGATCTGTTGCTTGCAGTGCCCACGAGGCGGCGCACGCTACGAGAGTACCGGAAGGGGAGAAGCTGTGCAAGTGTCAGCAATCGCTGTGTAATATCGTATAGCGTGAGCGACTAGACGCTGCCAGATCTCCGCACGCTTCCAGGCGGTCATGCCAGCAGCACACGACCTCGGGAATGGTAGGATGAGCTTCACCGCTGGATTTTCGCGAGAGTGACTAGTTTCCACTTCAGATACCTTTGGTGCATGCATTCAATCAATCAATGCTGTCGTGTTTTCGTATACGAGCTGCATCTTCCGTGAAGACCGGGCATCCGGCAGCCGACCTCAGAGAGCGTGCTGGGAGGTCCTCAGCTGCGTCCCGAGCAGTTGCCGTCGTCGCAGTTGGCGTCGTCCAGACATGATGTTTCGAGCGACGGCCACATCAGATGCTGCATGGCATTGTGTATCAGCTGACGCGTATATAGTGTTGCGATGTCGTTGCGATGCTGAGGTGATGAAGAAAAGAAAGCAGAACTTCGCTGGCCACAAAGCCACGCGCCAAGAAGGCGGTTGCACAGACCTACCAAAGTCTCAAAACGCGTTTTTTAGTTTCCGGGCTTGCGGAGATACAGATTCTCCGGTTTTAGGGTCTATTCGTACTAATATTTGACTAGTAATTAATGCAAATGGAGTTGAATTAGTGCGAATGGCTTACGTAACGCTAGTATCCTTAGTATTTAATATTACTTTAGCTTTATTTTATAGTTTACTACTAACGAGTATAGCATTCGTATAAAACATTAACTATATATTAATGCGAATACTTACGATTAATACGAACGAGCTACTAAAAGTAGGCCGGTCTTAAAAACTAGCTTAAAGGCCTAAAGAGGCAAAAAGAATAGTTTTAAGCCTAGTTTTAATTAGCTAAATTCTTAGAGGTAAATACTAGACCTTATATAATTAATATATAAGAATTAGAAGCTATATAGTTATCTATATAGGGCCCCCCCTCCTATAAGATTAAAATACGGTATAAGAAATTATCCTTTAAAGGAAATAGAATAAGAATTAGGGAGATAAACTACTTAACTATAAAAATAGTAAGTAAGATCTAAGCTTATAATTAGATAGTAAGTAGTTAATCCTATTAAATATATAGCCTCGTTTAAGCTTCGGGTAAGAAGGTATAGGCCGAGGGAGGTAAGGGTAGTAGATAGGAGTAGTAGAGGGGGTAGAGGTAGTAATAGACGGGATAGGGTACCCGGTATAATAGGGATATACGGACGCTATACTCTTATAATAGCTAATACTATACTCTTATAGTAACTAGATTATTAAGGGGACGGCGAATACGGCGGGGGATTATATAGAATAGGTACGAGTAGAGATACGGTCGATAGATAAGGCGGTCGATCGTCGATAGTCGATAGACGAGGCGGTCGGTAGACGATAGACGAGGCGGTTAGTAGACGAGGTAGACGAGGTAGACGAGGGACGAAATACGGTTAATAAACGAGGCGGTCGCTAGACGATAAGCGGTCGAGGTAGTATATTAGACTCCTTAGTCCGTATTTTAAGACTAGGCCGTCGTTACTATAACCGCGCTATAGTAATAGACGTAATAAAAGCGCTAACGAGGGCGCCGACGAATACTAAAGAAGGTAGGAAGTTAGCTAACTATATAATTATTATAGGTAATTAGTAAGCGAGCGTTTTATAGTAGTAATCGTATATTTAGTATAACCTAACCTAGGGAGGCTCGCGGTATCGATATAGTCGTCCGAATAGCTCTTATCTAGATCCTCGCCGTATTATATAGCTCCCGTATTCTTTACCGGCTTCGTATTACCTACTAGTATAGTCTCGGGGTAGTCGCTAGGTTAAGTAGGGTAGATCGAGTATAGCGTCGTCGTACGTCGTAGATAGCCGGAGGAGCGCGGTTAGCGTAAGACGGGTAGGCTTAACGGCGGCGGTTCCTATACTATATCGTAAGTAATACTCGGCGCTCGTCGTAGGTAGGGTACGGTATATCGTCGTCGCCGTCGTAGAGAGGCTCGCGTATATATCGTAGACGTAAAAACTCGGCGATAAAACTTTTAGTTTATATTTACCTTAGTTAGCGCGGATAGCTCCGCCTTTCGTATTAATATAGGCCGTTCGTATTAAATAATTAGTACGAATGCCCTAATTCGATATAAATACTTACGTAATAATAACGATAAAACGGTAATAAATAGAACGATTATATACGATAGTAGCTATTATAATAACTATCTAACTACTTCGCGACATTCCTTCGCGAGCGGAGGTTTATATATAACGGTTACGAAGGCTCCGCTAACGGCGTCCTACGCTATCGCTTCCTTAGGGTAGCTTAGTTACCGCTCTTACTACTACTAGACTACTAGTAAATAGGTTACTTAATAGAGGATTCGATAGTCGGCGGACCCGCGCTAAGCTAGTCGACGACCTACTAGATAGGTTATACCTCCGCGATAGGCTAGGCTACGAAGCTAGTAGCGTAAGTCGCGGCGCGAGTAGCGAGCTACTCTCTAGTAGTACGCTCTCTCGCTAAACGTCTATCGACGCTAAAGAAGTTTACGTCTTTAATAGCTTCCTTCTTAACCTTTAGCTCGCTCTAGTCCGTATATCGGTTAGCTACGTTATTATTAACCGTATTATTACCCGTATTATTAACCGCGTCGTCTACTACTTCTTCTACTACTTCTTCCTTAATCTTCTCTATCTTAACTATAGGAAGCTCCGGCTCTATACGTTTAGAGACGGGAGTAAGCTTACTACTACGCCGAGCGTCTATAGTATATACGTTCTTAACCTAAGTAGCGTTCTAAGCCGCCTACGCTACCTTCGTAGCCTCCTTTACCTTCTTCTTTTTCTCTACTCTTAGCTCCTCTATATACTTAATCGGATCCTTAAAGGGTAGATCCTCGTCCGAGTCGTCGATAGATATAAATACGACGGGCGGAGATAATAGAGGTAGTAAGGTAGTAGGCGGCGAGGTAGGAGGCGCTAATAACTCTATAGTAGCCGGATACTTAGACCTAGCCGATACGTTAGTAGAAGCTTAGGTATCGTAGCCGATTATAGACGATAAGGCGCTAGCGGCGCGAATACCTATAGTAGTAGCGATAGCGATAGCGTCCCGTATAGCCTATATAACTAGTAACCTAGTAGCTCTATACGTATTAACGACCGACTCGATCGATAGTACTACTACTACTACTAGCGCCGACTCTAGGTCCGGCTTAATAGTCGGCGTAGGCCTAGTAATCGGGGCGGGCTCGTCGTCCGTAGTTAGTATAGACGCTTACTTATTAACTAGTAGCGATAGCTCTTTATCTATAGTAGGTATAGGTAAGTATAAGACTAGCCTAGTAGCTATAGCGGACCTTTAGCTAATGTCTCGTAAGCCCGGTAGTACTCCGTCCTCGCCGCTATAAATCCTACGTATAATAGTATTAGGGTACTCGAACCTACTACGATTACGAGGCCTAGTATACTCCTAGAGAAAGCCTATATACTAGTTATATCGGTTCGTTATATTAACGAGTAGGGCGAGGTAGACCCTTACCTCGATTATCTTTAGCGTATCCTTACCTCGATTATCTTTAGCGTATCCTTACCTCGATGTAGCTTAAATAGGGCGATAAGCTTTAGGATATCGCCGGTTATATGTCCGTCGCTAGGCTTTACGGGCTAGTAGGTATTCTCTTTATACTTAATAGCGGCGTAGAGGTCGTAGTACTTATCGATATCGGCGATAAGTACTACCGCTATCGGGTCCTCGTCTAAGAGATACTAGATAAACTACTTCTTAGCCTTCTAGGAGTATAGCTTAAGGGCTTCCTTTATAAGCTCGTCGTTTATATAATCCTCCGGTATAGAACTTAGTCGAGGACTAGTAGATACGAGTATCGAGGCGTTTAGGTCCGAAACTAACCCGACGACTAGCTACTTATATAGATCCTTAGGCTCCGTCTACTACTTAACTAGCGTAGGTAGCCGGTTAACGGTAGCATTAGACCTAGTAAGGATATATATAATAGAGATTTACTATATAGTCTCCTTTAGGCCCGGGCGCCGAATGTCTTACTCCTACTCCTATCCCTCTTACTACTCTAGGTCGGGTACTACTAATAATAAGCGAGCCTTCGGTTCGAAGTTATTATTAAGGTATTAGTAAGCGACTTAGCTACCCTTATTTAGAGTCTTACGAGCCTTCTATTTAGCGTCGGCCTTACGGTATTGTTCGGTACGAGGGACTATAAGACCTCGTAGGCTAGTAGTAGTAGTAGACGATACTACCTTCTTAGTACGGCGGGCGGTAGCGGAGGTAGGCGTAAGTTCGTCGAGAGGGTCGGAGAAAGGAGTATTAGATCTTCGTTAAGTACGTATAGACGCGGTAGTAGTACCCGGCGGAGGCTATAGACGAGCCTATCTATACTTCCGATAGTTCTTATCTAGATTATACGCTATATTATCGTTATACTAGCTATCCTATAGGATAGAGCCTTTAGATATAGCGGCGGGGAAGGTAATAAGGACGGTAATAAGGATATAGATAAAAATAGTAATAAGGACGGAGATAAGGATAGAGATAAGTATAGAAGCGTAAGTATAGCGGTAGTAGTTAGTAGGCGAGGAGGATAAATAACTCCTATATACTATTTAAATAGCTAACTAGTAGCTTCGAAGAAGTCTCTAACGCGATTACTTAGCTATATACTAGCGCCCTATCGAGCCGTTATAAACTCGGCTAACTCGCCGCTATTAGCTAGATAATACTACGCGAAAGCCCGGAGATAGAGGTATACGTCGATATATAGTATATTACTATCCTTATCTAGCTCCTCGCCGGTTATCTTAAGGGGAAACCTACTATCCGCGAGGATAGTCTTAACCTACCGTAATGTCGGCCCTAGTAAGTATACTTCTATATCTATATACTATTAGTACTTAGTAATAGACTTTATAATTAGTTATATTCGGGTAATACTCGGAACGGCGATACTCGGATAAGTACGTACTAAACTTATCTACCTTATCTACCTACTCTTAAATTACTAGATTGCCGGTATCGAGTTTAATACTATAGTATAGTATATTCTCTTCCTCCGGACAGGTATAGAGGAGTTTAGGGATACCGGTAACGTAACCTAGTTTATCGGGGTAGAAGCGAATCGTATACGTATTATAGTTATCTACGGACTCGAATACGACGCTTCGTATAATAGGAACATAGACGGCTAGGAAGGTAATACGGTCTAATTTATAGTTCTCGTTATATAGTCCCTTATTACGGATCTAGATAAAGTAGTCTTAGAAGCCGTTAAAGCGTACCTTCGTAGCCTCTCCCTACTAATACTTAATCGTATTATTACCCTTACTCGTTATAAACTAGAAGGTATTAGCGAAGTTTAGTTGTCTTCCCTCTTAATACTCTCGAAACCGGAGATATATATCTACTATTAGCGGTATTTCGATACCGTAATCGGAACGTATAATCCGTAGGGTACGGCTAAGCTTAGTCGTTACCGATATATACTAGCTAAATACCGAGAACTTAGTCTTTATAATAGTACCGACGTAGTACTATATAATCTAACGCGAATTTATATCGATATAGGCGTATATCTAGATACTAAACCGCTCGAGCTTATAGTAGGCGTTAACGGACTAGATATAATCTAGTCCTCGAGCCTTTAGGAGCGACGAGCGCGGCTAACCTCGATTACGGTAGCGTCTCGCTACGAATACTAGAGGATTTAACCGGCGGGTAACCTTATATACGCGATTAATATTAACGAGTCGGTACCTCTTCCGTACTACGTTAGCGAGCTAGCGATAGCCGTAGTCCTCGAGAGCTCCTACGGTAATAATACCGGCTATAATACCGGCGATAAGGGTAACCTAGGTAGGGTACTCCGCCCTTAGAATCTACTTATAGAGTTTTATCGACCTTCGTATCTTAGTATACTAGTCTAGTAAGAGTTTAAAGCCGTAATACTATAGAAGCCTATAGCTCTTTACGTCCGTAATGTTATAACGCTAGAAGAATTCCTTAATTATTACTTTTAGAAGCTTTAGTTCTTCTTCGTCGGTATAGCGAGCGGCGTAGATTCCGATTCCCTATACCTTTAATCGCCTCTTTAGGGTGTTAATATATACGCCGAGTATAGGATTCTCGCGGGTAAGCTAGGTAAGGACCTCTAGCTAAGTTTAGTAGTACTCTTAAATTCGTCGTATAATCTCCTCGCGAAATAGCTCTAGGTCGATAGTTATCGTAGCGGTAGAATACTACTCGTTCGTAGATACTCCGGTATCCTATCGGGCTTATAAGGAGGCATCTTATAAGGTAGACTACCGCCTATTATTACTACCTTAATAATAGTCCGAGAGACTCTAGATAGGCTAGTAGGGCTACGGTAATATAGTCGGGCTAAAGGTAGATTAGAGTAGGTAATCTACGTAGAGGTAATCTACGTAGAGGCTATATCCGAGCTAGTCTCGGTTTTATACTAGTATTCTACGCGAACGATGTACGTAATATTACAATTATATTAGGTATTTAATAAGCGATAAGAATAGGTCTTAAAGTACGGCAATCGTACGTAGGTATTTATAAGATAAGGTAGGTAGTTAAGGTCGTGTTTAGTAAGCGCGGATAGCTCCGCTATTCGTATTAATATAGGCCGTTCGTATTAAATAATTAGTACGAATGCCCTAATTTAATACGAATATCTACGTAACGGGTAGCGTAGATTCTTTAATAACAACAACAACGCTATCTACTACTATATCTCTACCTACTCTTTGCGACTATATTCTACTACGATCTACTCTATCGCTAACACTTTATCTATAGTACGGCCCTATATAGCTCGGCCGGCGATACTACGGACGAGGCGAGATACGAGGCTAGCTCCGGACTAAACGAATACTAGTAGGGTAGCCCTACTTTACGATACTATATACCTTCGTAGTAGCCGTATAGTACTACTATAATATAGCGAAAACTAGCTCCTAGGGCTTTCCTATTACCCGATCCGCCGTAGTCTATAGTAAAAACCGGCTCCTAAGGCTGTCCTATTACCTCCTATACCGTAGTCTATACCGATAACCGCGCCCTCGTACTACCCTATTACCTCCTCCCCGTAGTCTATAGTAATAACCGGCTCCTAAGGTAGTCCTATCGCCTCCTCTACTACGATATATAGCTAGACATTTAATCGCCTCCTCTACTATAATATATAGTTAGATTCTTCGGGTTAAAGGGATAAGGAAAGAAGCGTCGGCGAGAGCGGGTTAAGGGAGAGGAGGAGGATAATTAGTAGTATCGCCGATAAACGTATACCCGCCGACTCGCTAGCGTATATCCGCTAAGCGATATAAGAAGGATATATAGTAGTATAGTTCGGACAATAAGATAGCGTAGCGAGGGTAGTAGGATATATAGTAGGGGTAGAAGTAGGAGTATAATAGTATAGATAGTATAAGATAGAGTAGCGAGGGCTATAGCGGCGATAAGAGAAGGAGGCCCGGCCGCGGATATAACTAAGGCTTCTACGGCGACGAGAGGGGGCGATTACCGCTCTTAAAACCGAATCCTTATTAGCTTATTAAATAGCTATAACAATTATATAGTTAGCTAACTTTAACGATACCGTCGTTACCCCTACGCCTACTACCCTATATCTACTACCCCTATAGTTACCGCCGTCGTCGTAGTAGAGAATAGCTCTATATATACCTCCGCTTAGTTATTACCGTTGTCGTCGCCGTTACCGTTACCGTTACCGCCCGCTATTCGTAGCTAAAGATTTAATAGGCTTATACCGCCGCGGGTCCTCCCGGTCCTCCTATTTACTCCTACCTTTATATACCCTACTAACTTTATAACCTCTAATCGCGGTAGTACCGTATATCTTCGTAGTTAGTACGTTATAATAGAAATAGTCCGCCTATTATTAGTTCGCTAAACTAAAGTATAGGGGTTCGATTCCTTTAATACTCTAGTTAGTAACTACGGAAGGGCTTCGGACCTACTATAAGAACAGTCCTACTAAGACTCTACTTATAAGCTATATATTCGCTTTAGTAGGGTGCCGTAAGGCTTCTTACTTTAATATTATATGTCTTAGGTAACCTTTAACCGGCCTATAGCTCCTATTTTCCGCCTATTTAATTACGAGACTATTAGGTCGTAAGTATTAAGGGCAATTTAGTCTATATAACGGTTAGATAGTCGGTACGTTTACCGGACCTTCGGTCTATAGTCTACGATAAAACTAACTAAGCTTTAATTAAGAAACCGTTCTCGGGGAGACGGTAGCTACTTCCCTTTAGGGTTAATATTTTACTTTATAAAACGACTAAGTCTAAAATAACTAAGTCCGGCATCTAAAAACGACTAAGCCCGACCTCTAAAAACGACTAAGTCCGACCTCTAAAAACGACTAAGTCTAGCTTTTTAGAAACTACTAAGTTTAGTATTTAAGAACGGCTAAGTCTAACTATTAGGGACGGCTAAGTCTAGTTTTTTAATATTACTAAGTATAGCTTCTAAACGGTACAAGTCTAATAGTATTAAGTCTAATACTACTAAGTCTAATGTTAGGATTGCTCCTTAATAAGATAGGAAAGACTAAAGTAGAGAAGTATCGAACAATAGGTTTTAGAATATAACGACTCGATTCGATAATGGAGGGAATAGAGGAGGAGAGCCTCCTTCGCTATATATACGGCTATTACTAGGTTCTATCCCCCTATCCTTTACCTCTGTCGTTATAAGCGGGATCTTCTACCTCTTCGTAGCCCTTCGATCCTTAGCGTTAGGTATTAAGAGGCAAGCTAGATCGAACTACCTTAATCCGTACGTTGTTAGACTCTTCGTAGCTAGGATAGCTCGTTGTTATATTCTTCGAAGCTAGGTTAGCCTAGCTTAGGGGAGATAAGGCTAGACTACGCTTACGTAAGGGGATCCTTATATCTAATACTACTAAGTCGTATACTTAAAGAGTAAAGGAGGTAAGGTCTATAAAGTATAGGGAATAGCGCTAATAACCCGATTTAGCTAATATAAAGCCTATTCGTACTAATATATTAATAATAAATTAGTACGAATAGTCTATATTAATACGAATACGGCTAGCTAATTCGTTAGATTATTCTTAAAGGTTTTACGTTATATATTCTAACGACCGCTACTATTTACTATAATAGAGACTACTATCGAGAACGTCTAGTACCGCGTTTCTACTACCCTTCGTCGACTCTATTAGCTTATTAATAGTTAATAAGTATATACCGACTAATCTATACTACTACTATACCTCTATCTATCTTATATAGGGACGATACTACCGTATTATCTTATATAGGGACGATACTACCGTATTATCTCTTATAGCGATTAACCGCTCGTTACTTTCGCCGCCCTTACGTAACGTTACCGGTAACAATTCGCGATACGTCGCCCTAGGATTAGACTACCTCGATTACCGAAATAGCCTACGAAGAGAGATAGAGATAACTATTACCTTCCTAACTACGCGGTTATATATAGTAGACTCGAAGAGGTAGAAGGCTATAAGAGAATATATAACTATACTACAATTAGAGCCGCTAGCCCTATACCTCCGTATACGTCTACTACCTAATACCGCGCGCTCTAGAACTTTACTATTCCTAGCTAAAAGTACTTACCGCTACTAAAGGACCGCCCTTCTCGTCGCTAATAACTATTCCGCTAATACTAGCTAACTTTATCCTCTAACGATATAGGCTACGCTCGCTTATTAAAGCGGTATTACGCCGAGTAGTAACTTATAATAGTATTACTAAGACTA